>JAPYZR010006142.1:0-10010 GCA_030522945.1 Trichopria nigra
ACAAACAGATTTTTCGCCATCCGCGTTAGGTAAATGCGGATTGCGGATAAATGAAAAAAAATGCGGAAAAAATGCGGGAATGCGGAGGATCTGGCAACACTGATTACGCCAGAATGCCTTAGTACAAAACCTATGTACGTACCGCTTCCTTATATACAGACTATACCTATACAATTATATCCACGTTATTTGTCTATTGCAATGCCCTCGCACGGTTTACTGTTTTCAGTCCCACGTCGAAACATGTGTAATGTCACCATACATTGTTGTACATGTACGCAGTATTATGAATGAAAATTACACCCCCGTTATCCGCACCATTACTTGACGAATTAAATGTTGTAATCTAACCTCCTGGAGATGTTAGTATCCCAGTAATCGGAATTGGATTAAAATGGATGAAAAAATTTAATCCATTTCTACTCGTACATTAAATTCGTTAAATTTAGTTAAAATGGATTAAATTCTGCAGGAAATTAATACATTTCTATCCGATTTGAGAAATAGACTAATGGCATTAATTATATCTGGTTGCAAACGAGAACGGATAGAATCGTATTTATATCGATGGAAATGAATTCGCACTTGGAACTAATTACGAATGCATTTTAATTCAAAAATATTAATTTCATGTTTTATAACCATAAATTTTTAATGCATTCGAATGCATTAAACATTCATTCATTTTAACATTAATAAATATATCATTATCCATGTATGTATATAGAAATAACTGATGTATTCAACGATCAAAAATTTCACCGTTCTATTTTCAATATCCGGTTTGGTACTATACTGAATTGGTATAATTAATACATCGTCAACATTTTACTTTCAGTGTAAAATGTAATTAAACATTTTTTTATTTAGAAATTTGAATTAAAATAATAGGTCACGTTTGATTCGAATTCATTGAAATAAAAATTTTCCTATTTAAAAATCCGTATAGAATAGCATTAACATCTCACTTATATTTAAGCATATTATTGTTTTTGGATTCACATGGATTCAAATTTACAGTTGCAAATTCGTAATAATAATGAATGCACAGTCTGCATGAATCCAGACATGCATTCGCGTGGATTAAAAAATAAAATTTTCTATTCGTATGAACAAATAGAAATGCATTGCGGATAAAAATGGATTCGTTTTTTCCAAAGTACAAATTCAAAGACTCTTATGGATACAAATGGATGCATTTCATATTATAGATAGAACTTTTCATATATATAGACAGAGATTTGGATCTATGCGGTATACTTTTTCATTGTCATTAATTCTAATTCAGCGTTTCATTCTTAATGAAACGTGTAAAATGTCGAATGTCACGAAAATTAATTGTATGTACGCGAAAAGCGTAATGTCTTCGAATATCTGTTTTATGTCGTAGCGCTCGTCGGGCTGTCTATTGCCCTGTCCCATTCTTCCGCGACCGCCTCGCCCCTTTATACCCTGTGCTCTATATTTGGTTTATAACAGTTTACCTATTCGAGTGTACCTATATATATAAACGTGTATATATATATATATACTATTATGGTTAGCGAGGTCTTCCTCTCGGAGGGCGCGGCTGTGCGAAACTTTAAACCGAGACGTGAGTTTTCGAGCTTTATTTCAGATGTAGAGGAGACAAAAGATATATATATATATATATATATTAGTATTCATATTTTATATCTCTACTGGAGCAACTGCAGATTTCGGCGGCAAAGTGAAATTTCCAAGACATTCCGTCGTAAAAAAAGGAAAGGAAAGTACAGTATAGGAAAAAAGAAACAACGACATCCGTGCATCGTATAATGATATGCATATACCTATATATATACGTCGCAATCGGAAAGCACAGCGCGAAATGCATCAGCATTCCGTCTCGAGATGGGGAAATTTCAAATTTTCATATTTACGATTAATCATATCTTTTGAAGCCGCACGCAAGGGGTACACGATGTCAATGTCAAATGAAAAATTAATGCGCGAAATAATCTTTTTATATATAATATTCACGAATGCAATTGCCGTCTGTACAGTATACATTCATTCATCATGTTTGAAACATTTCAATTTTTAAACATTCGCATAATATACCGCGGAGGAATGTACGAGGAATTGGATGATGCATTCAATTCAATCCGTAATCTTGAAAAAAATTGTATCTGTCTTAGTTTATCGAGGAAAATGACTCAACTTACTCGGGAATGCATTCCGAAACAATTTTTCGAAATTGGCCAATTAGAAATTGAGATATCCTCAATTTTAAACAAAAAAAATGTATACAAAACTTAAGAAATTTTGCTTAATTTAATAAAAAAAAAATGTCATAATAATAATGAATTATAATGAATAATAGTGAAAACATTATAAAAAATGTCATTTTGCGCCCTAGATATAAAAAATGCCATTTTTCATCCAATTATAAAGAAATAAATAAACAAAGTTCATGCCTAATAAAACTATTTTATATATTTTAAATTATGAAATGACGTTTATGCATACATTGTTTATAATTGACATATACAATTTCAAGTGACTATTACAAATTCTTTCAATTTACGGAATTGCTGAAAACTGCGTATGAAGCAGATGACCGACTAGATTTGATCAATAAAATTGGTTGACGCGAGTTATCGCCAAATAAGTGATAAATCCCCATTGCCTTTTCAACCTTAAAGTGGCTGTTTAAAAGGATTTTTTTTTTTCATCATATAGAACACTGATGTTTTTACATGAAGGAATTTGAAATATCACCAAAGCGTCTCGCTCAGGTGTTCCGCTTTAAGTGTATGTTACCGGTACCCAATGAAGTTTACAAAGCCAGACAAATGCCTTTAAGTGTTCGTTTCCATTTTGCCACTACATATATATACCCTCGCCCAAGAGACGAGTCTGATGATGGAGCAGCGCGCCGGGATTAAGGCCTGCGTCTGTTCTAGTCGCGTCAGCACTTATGCATGCACTCGGGGGCTCAACGCCGTTATATTTATATTAAACGCAAATATTAAATTACCATTTTCAATCAAGATTTCAATATTAATTTCGTTTTAATTCGATCGATAAGTTATACGTCATTATATACTGGATTATATACGCGAAATTTAAAAGAATATATGCAAAAACTGCGATGGGTATCGACACATTTTGATAATATTGAGTATAAAAAACATTAAAAAAAAAATTAGTATATTACCGTATTGATGGAAAAATTTGTCAATTTAATAATTGAATCTTAATTAAGTCATTTGTGAGTACAAACAAAGAAAATATAAACATTTGTTAAGTGTAGATAAATTTCTTCTTTTTCGTTGTTTTGTTTCGTAAGTGAAATTGTTTTTAAAAATAATTTATTTCTTATTTTGGAGAACGGAAATGTAAAAAAATTAAAATCTTCAAGTAACGTTTCAACCTTTTATTTAGGTCCTTATCAGAAATTATTTCAATAGTCTTACAATCCATATGGAAAAAATATTATTATTGAATAAAAAATGAAATTATAGTTAGTCCACAGTTCCGTACAATCTATATATGGAAAATATTTTATTTTTTAATAATAAATGATTTTTATTTATTCAAAAATATAAAATTCTTTCCATATGGGTTGTAAGGAACTGGACTATTTACTCTCAATTTATCTATTTATGGACTATTTACTGGACTATTTACTCTGGACTATTTATAATTTCATTATTTATTCAGCAATAAAATTTTTTCCATATGGATTAGAACCCAGTAAACGAAAATACACTGAAAGTTAAAACTGCGGATTGAAATGAATTCATGTACGCATTAAGCGAATTCATTTTCAGTCGTTTTAATGAATTTTTAATTCACTTTAATTCGTTTGAATTCGTATTTTTAACGTTCAGTGCGTTTTCGTTTATTGGGAAGACTATTGAAATACCTTCTGACGAGGACCTAAATAAAAGGCTGAAATGTTATTTGAAGAGTTTTATTTTTTTTTTTAATATATTTCCCTTCTTCAAGAAATGAATTCTTTTTTTATACATTTGTTAATTTGAAATCAGAAAACTTGAATTATTAATATGTAACACAACGCACCATCACTTACAATTGAACCGAAAGCTTGTAGAAGTTTTCTATGCTCTTTTCGTATCTCAAGGGACTCGAACCTATTCTATGCACACACACGCACATACACATCACGCATATGCATATACAATCTGAAACTTCACCACCTACTGAACAGGTAACTACGAATAGTAGTGTTTAATATCGTACTCATTAGTCGTAGCACATGCACCGCCGGATAACGTAATATTCCGTACAAGTACCAGTAGACCAGTACACTGCCTTATCTATTCTATATACTTATATTAGTTTCGGTTACAAGTTTAACATGTCTGCGCACGTGTAAAGGACTGCAGTACCAATTAGGATAAAACTTCAGATTATATTCACCGAACAAAGAAAATATCTTTAAGTGAATATATATCATTTTTCCAAACTTATTTTCCTTTTCTTGAACTATTTCGCGAATTATTTTCATATATAGCAAACTTTCTCGAAGGCGCAGCACAATTAAGAAAAACTACAAATCTACGGAGTAATTTATGCAAAAAAAAAAAAAAAAAAACTGGAGCATCGAATATATTTTCATCGGAGATGAGGAGGAAAGATGAAAATGCGTTCATTTGCATAATTGGCAAGCACCTAGGCATTTTCAGGGCGTTCGAAAATATATATATTGCGCTTAACTTTATGGAAATTATTAATGGATGTTGTGTGATGCCTCGTAGATTTGCAAAGATTTATATGATGTTGCGGATACGATTAAAATGACAACTTGTCGCGTTGGCACTTGCATATATTTTATTCTGCATTTCATTCGCTTCGGATATGAAATAATGAGGAGTCGGCATTTCCCAAACAAAGGAGCACAATTCACGGTTCTCCCACGCGACGTCTCGCTGCTGCAATAAAAAAAAGGAAAAAAAAGAACACCGGAAGTGGCTGGAATATTAATTACTCGCTTCACTTTACCATACACCCCTACTCGTTTTGAAGACGAACAGGCGCAACGAGGAGGATTATTAATTATCGTTACCACGGCGAGAAGAAATCCAACGCCGGATACTTTTTCCTTTTCAAGGACTCGCGTATGTCACGTCTCTTAAATTTACTGCGGCTTTCTTATGAAATCTGATGGACAATTACGTTTCCCTTTTTGCAAAAAGTCCGTTTTACGTCGCTTATACCGCTTCTCATTTCTTTCATTTCATATATACGAGTGTTCATTCGCGTTACATTTTATACGTTGGAATGTGCTTGTATAAGGAACAATGTCCTTTGAATAGTTCCGAACTACGGTTTTCTCATTTAAATGCAATCACGAGAAAAATGGACGTCAACTTTGTCGCAATTTCAACTCGTTTAAAGTGTCAAGTACGATTTTTGATGTATTCCGATCAGCTGTTGAATTTTGAGATATCTTTATCAATTTTTACCTAAACAAAATGTATAGCTAAAATATATATATATAAAAAAAAAAAAAAACTGTGATTTGATGTGGGTATTTTGCGTACGTAAAGTAGATCTTTTATGCACTAGTGCGACAATAAATTTTCGCACTAGTGCGTGAAAGGCAAAAAAAATTCTATCTAGAATTGTTTTTCTTCACTATTTATCTCGATCCTAAATATTGCATGATATTGTGAAAGTGGATCCTCGAATGACCCTTTTTCGCAATCGCGAATAAAAGGCTACACTTTATAGCAAAGATTTCCCATAAAGATTTTGAGTTCACAGTTTGCAACGAGCAATTTGTCAGCTTCTTTTCCAAGCATTAGCAGCCCCACAAGGCGGTGCGAGCGTCGAGTCCAGTTTATTGAAAAGACCATACAGCCGAGAAATTGAGTGTTCATTCTTTCGTGCTGCTTTAGCCATTTCATTTTGGGAAAGAATAGACAGATAACGTTCCGATTTTTTTTTTATACTCGTATGAAAATGAAAATCATTTACGGACGAATTTAAGGAATGATCTAGTTTATCTATTACTCACCAGATTCCACTATAGCTGGATCATTAAGATTATATCGACATCACGTTTAGTCTTGGTACTTATCGATCAATTTATATCATCCACAAAAAAAAAAAAAAAAAAAAAAATAACGAAAATCAAGTAAAGTGTTTATGACGGCAAAAATCAAAGTAATGGCTAAATGATAGACGAAATCTGAAACGTAGTTAAGGAAGCCATCGAAGAACAGTGAAAATGCTGAACGTTCAAGTACTGCCATATTTATTGCTTCAGTCCAGGATGACCCGTTGCCCTTGCCATTTTGAACTGCTCGAGATCTGCTTGCGAGATGCGAGTATAGATTCATCTCGGCCCAAAAGCGGAGAAACCTAGATTTCTAAAGTTTATGACAAGTTCCTTCCGTCGAAAGCTTTCGAGAAAGCAAAGAAAGCGATTACGGTAACCAGCTGTCATCAGCAGTACTCTCTGCATCATCAAGGATGCGGAATAAGTGTAGCGGGAGACTGTCATTATAGAGTCGGATTTGAACGGATCATAAAGTATAGAAAAATATTTTCTACATTCCGTCGATTAAACAATGATTTCATTGTTCAATCATGTTGTTTAAAATATCCTATATGATTTGAAGCTGCTTATAGCTGGTATTAGCAGACTAATATGCGCATTCGAACGATCTGCTCATTTACACCTCTAGAGAAAACCGCGGTTCATTGTTCAGACAATTTATAATAAGCTCTTGCAAATCAGATGCATGCTCTCATTCGACAATATAATAGCGGATGGTTAGATTATTATTGCCGGCACACGGGGAAACTTACCTCGAAACCTTATTGGTCCAGGGAAAGATCATTATACACAACACAAGTTGTGCTGCACATAATAACTCTTCATGGATTCGGAGTCTTTTGTAATCACGAGTTATTTATGTCTTTCCATTGTTGCATATATATAATATGTAAACAACTCTTGTATAAAAAGCTGAAGCTTCTTCGCAACTTCGAAACTGACTTGGTACTTTGTCCTACCTTGCATAATCAGATTTGATTTCGTCCTTATCACGATCATCACGATAATCGTGAAAAAGCGAGATCAGTCGATAAACGATTTGTCTTCATCGTTACATTAAGCTCTTACTTGGCCTCGATGAAAACGACGATAAGCACTTTTAATTAAAGCATCGCAAATTTGTGAAATACTACCACCTATCTTCCCGATATGAATAAACAGTCGTACCCAATAATGCGCAAGCGCGCAGACATGAGGGAAATGCAGGACTAATAAAGTATATATACGATGCATTATGTAGAAGAAGTAATTTATTATGTATAATGAATACCCCACGTGCATAATCACAATTACACGCGTGCCCAGCGGAGCAGTGGCCGCGCAAGTAATGATACATGTGCTCATTTATATATAATCATTCTTGAAACGGCCCTCGAAATTGCGCATGCTCCCCAATTGTTATTAATGTAGACTTGCCGTATATACAGTCGTTCGCACACGTTTAATTGCACCTAATATCTGGTATAATTACGCGCCCGATTGCTTCTAATTATACTCCATTAGACGATTTTGCCCATTGTTTCGTACATAATATATGATATGCGCGTAGTTTCATTTTTATTATAATAATCCGTTCATTCCGCGGGGACTTTGAATCTCACGCACGTTTCGCGCTTCTGCTGCCCTGAAACGTTTTAATTAAGAAGAGGTCGTAATCAACTTTCATGCCGAGACGTAAGGAAACTTTTGAAAAATCCGCCATTACGAGTGCATATCGTATATATATATATATATATTGGTCGCGGCTGGGTGCAGCTGGGGTGAGGATTTGCCAAGGATCGCGCTCGGTGGTGCGCGAAACCTATCTATATATATATATATCTATATAAATGTACCCAGTGACCTGGTTCGAACTCGGCTTTCCGTATACACATACACAAAGGGTCGTTCTGGTCCCAATAACGTGCGTGTAACTGCGTGCTTACTTCGTGGCCTTAAATTCCTTCCCTTGGGTATATATATATATACATGGTTGTTTAGACGTATCGGTACATCTTATATCGCAGGCCATCAAGTTCCGACGGGATTGTTCTTTCCCATTTTACGAGGCTGATTTCAACGCTGCCGATATCTTTAAAGCCATCTTTAAAGAGACTCGCGTCGGGGCGCGCTATACACTGCCACACCCTTTGGATATTCTACCGCTCTTACTTTCCTGGTCCTTCACTTGAAACTCGAGTGGGAAGCATTTTTTCCCTCGGGTGTATAGTGCGGTTCAAAGACCTAAAGTACTGCTCCTTGCATTTAAAAGATATTCGTGGCTGACGACATTTTAGCCGGAAGAAAATCGTCATTTGTGTGGCTGCATGACTTTGGCACACTTTCAGGACGAGCGGAGCAATTATGTTGTCGTATACACTCCATTAAGACATGGTTATTTTCATTGTACAGAACTTTTATAAAAATATTACATATTTATAATACAGTATCATGTAGCGATAAATGGATACGGGAGAAAGAAGCGAATAAACAAGTCGTTAGCCAGCGTCGATGCAGGACTTAATAAAAAAAAAAAAATTGCAGTTCCAGATCGATTAATGAAACGTGAGTAACGTCAATTTTCAAACTTTTTATCGTGATACGTCAGAATGAATTACGTGTGTATATCCGTCTGCATATGAATACAAGTTAGTAGTTTATTTTTACCGAGAGGAGTCTGAGGCGTACGTTTAGAGCAGCTCATTCGAATTCACAACAACTTGGCTTTTTACGAGTTCGATGAAATTAAGAGTTCTGTGTAAGCACGCTTACTATAGTTCGCGAATGTAATGCCAATGATAATCGCTGCAGTAATACAGAGTTCTGAGTTTTATCGCAGTGGGATGGGCTTAAAAAAAACAACAATATACAGTACAATGGAGATGGTCTTCTCCATGGTGTATTACGAACGTCTGGGATAAAATCCTGGGATCTGACCTTTTCTGCGAATAGTGACGGTGACAGTTACGTAACATTTACATAATTGTTATTCGTTACATAAACGGTAATTGGGAGAATTTTACTGGATTTCCAATCATGTTACAAATCATTCTAGAAAAGCAAACATCGTTCCGTTATAGGTATGCATCGTATAAAAATGGGCGTTGAACACAAAATCTGAAAAATTGTATCGAAACAAGGAATATATAACAACAAAGGTGATAAACGCTTGAAATAAACGTCAAAAGAATTGTTAGTAACGACACGGACGCCTTACTCGGATTTAGACTCTAAGAAGGTTGAACGACTCGGGAATGCGAATTTAAAAAAAAAAACATATCCAATTAGCGGTAACTTGAACGACTATATACGTCCTGAAAACAAAATGGGTCAAAATAAAGTCTTCGTACTTTTTAAAAAAGATCCCTACTGCAGAATCCAAATAAGCACAACTTTAGGTAAAACCTCCTTGGTGCCCCTCTTATTATATCCAGAGAATGGTTAGCAGACTGTGAAGTGAAAGAATTCTTAAATTCCATCGTCAACTTTGTTGAGTTTAAAATTTCGCTATATCGTGTAGAAAACCCATTGCAGCACCTGGTATTATAGATATTTCATAAGAAGTATACCTTAAAACTTAATCCGTAAAATGTAATTTTTTTCATCGTTGACATATTTATAATGAAATGTATGCAACGTAAATAAATGAATATATATATATATATATATACGTGTGTGTGTGTGTGTGTATGCATGCTATTAAAAACGTAGATGATTTAATTGCGAGGTTGATCGCATTCACCTTGATACAAATAGATCGTAAAAAAATAAATAACAATTGGAATCCTGGAAACATTGAATGTCTCTTGTTACGTAACTGTTACATTAATATGTCCGCCTCAAAATTGTCACAGTGATTGTAACATAATTGCTACGTATCAACGATCATTATTATTATTATTATTATTATTATTATTATTATTATTATTATTATTATTATTATTATTATTATTATTATTATTATTATTATTAT
>JAPYZR010006143.1:0-10006 GCA_030522945.1 Trichopria nigra
TCCACCCTTTCCACTCTCTATCTCTTTCGGAGTCCGCCATGACTACTTTACGCGCGTCTTTTAAAAATAATCGTCCGACAAACATTTTACCGCTAACAATTGAAAATAAAAAAAAAAAATCCGTGAAGTAAAAACTGTTTTTTATAAGTGTCGGTAACAGTAATTTAACTTTTCGTAAACGTAATTTTTCTTGTAATATTCGCTGATTATAGAAATGAACTTGACATTGAAATAAAAATGAAAACGTTAATATAGAGCGTAGATAAATTATATCGCGGCAAAGCAGGTTTACATAAGATTGCCTTATGTAATATAATGTAACCTTAAAAAATCTTATATCTTGCTTCAATTCGTATAATTAAGAAAGCAAATCCTTATATAAAGTGTCGATAACCCAATCTGCGAAGGTGAAAAAGACTGAATGCAGAAGAAACTCTTTAAGTCCTCCTATTCGTGGATGTCGCTGTGCTCATATTTTTAAGTAGTTCTTATTAGGTCTAGGTTTATGATTAATTTAAATAAAGATTTAATTAATTAAATTTAAAGATCGACTTCTCTATATTTCTTAGCTTGAGCCTTTTTTAGAATGAATCGGTAGAATAAATCGTAAAATTGACGATTAACAGGGTGAAATATCGTCCTTAAAGAGTAGAAGTTTTACTTTATGTAAAGAGTGGTTTGTTCATCTCGAGAAATTTAAAGAGAAAATTACCAATGAAAGTTTAAAAAAATCAAAACATCCCTATAGTAGAAAATAAGACCAGTTTAGAGCCATTTCTTCTACACTCCGTTACTTTTAACATCCAGAAAAATTGGGCAAAAACTGGTGTAATTTTCTACTATAGGGATTCATTTTTTCTATTTTTACGAAAGGATTAATGAAACTTATCACGAACCTAGGTTCCATCATTGATAAATTAAAGTATTTATTTTTTATAAAAATTACATTGAGAGAAGAAAAATAGAAGTAATAAATTTTTAATGTTCAATCAATCGCGCTAAAACGTTACTAGCAAAATTGTGAAGTTTGAGTGAAAGTCATGACGTTTATGATCTTTTGCTAAAAATATTGTTGCTCTGTTAGTAAAAAAAAAAAATCAACAATGTAAACGCATTTTATCTCATTATTGTATCTTGGCATTCGAAAAATGGATTGGAATTAATGTGTCATAACAATTAAAAAAAAAAATCTCAAAATTTCAGTAATTCGAAGTGGAGGCATACATAAATTCCAACAAAATAATATGCTAAAATTCAGAATATCTTAGCTTTCTTAATTTATTGAGGAAAATAATGAACGAGTATTCTAATAAATACTCGAAATTATATATACAGAATAAAACAGTCGACGGTTTTCAAAAATTGGCCGATTAGAAGTCGAGACATCCTCGATTATCAACAAAAGAAGGATCAAACCTTAGAAAATCTTATATCTTGCTTGAACTATGAAATAATATGTATCATGCAATAACGAATTAGTATTTACAATACTGGAAAAAGTACACGGAATCAAATATATAGTCGCGGTTTTTTTAAAATTGGCCAATCAGAAGAAGAGTTATCTCCGATTCTCCGATTCTCTGATCTCCGGTCTATACCAAATGGCTATGTATATATTTGTATGAAAATCAAATATTTAAAAAGTAGAGAATATTTCTTAATCATTTTTATAACATTTTAATCAAAATCTGAGATATTTTTAAAATCTTGAACTGTTCGACAATACTCATTCAAATATACATTTAAATAAAAAAATAAATCTTTAAAATTGAGGCCCTACTGAAAATTCCTATATGGGATTCCACGTGGGAATTTCACATAAAATCTCACATACGAAAATGTTTTTTTTTAATAAAAAAAATTATAGGACATTTCCATAATTCAAAACAATTTTAAACAAGAAATAAATATGCTTTATTGCAATGTATGGGACTTTTATTACAACAAAACATGTTTTTACATATATGTAAACTTCAAAATGTATTTTAGCACAAAACAATCACCGCGAATCTTTTTCTATATATATTATATAAAAAACAAACAACACTTAATTAAATCGCATAATTTCCGGGGTTCCATAAGATGTCGTTCCCATCCTTATTTATATACGTAAAAAACTTACAGAAAATTACCCGATCAAAATTTGAACAAACCGTACGAACATATATAGATATATATATATATATATTATTCCGCTCCAAGTTTCACTCGGCCGTATTATATACCGCGGTGCAAGCAGATAAATCGCGGGAAAATGATGGAAAGTCACGTGCGTATTATTTATACGTACACGTTTGCTTGAATTAAACAAAAAACAAATAATAATAATAAACAAAAAAAAAAAACAGTCAAAGCCCAACAATTCGCATGGTATAACTTGACCGAACGCGTTCCGCACGCTTCGCCTAACGTATATAAAGGCGAAGATCTCACTCTCGTCTCCGAATCGGGTTTTTCATTGCGGTGCACCATGCGTTATATATATATATATATATGTATATACACATATATATAACGCATACATGTATACATACATATATATAGGTGTTTACTCTTGCGCTCGGTTTCTTTTTTCCTCAGCAGACCGCGACAATGACCAAGTCCGTCGGATACCATATACGACTTTTGAATTTTTTTAAATTGATCCTTGTTTTTTTGCATATATATATCACGATCAAAATTCGTATCTGTTGTATACGTCCAGAAATTCTGTGACTCGCTAATGCGCAATAGAAAGTTGCTGAACATTGGACAATCGAATAAATGGTAATATATAGTAAAATTTTATGAAAATTTTATGCGCAGGTATATAACGCGCTTAATACATATAATGGGAGAAATGCAGGACTTGAAATTAAAAATATTCGCCGAAGAAAGAGAGGGAATCGCCATCTTGAAAAAAGTTGCAGTTATTTCTTCGTGGTATTTTTCGCTAACGCGTTTATTCAATATAATGCAACATTTGTAAATATAATATGTTTTGTATATATACCTTCGATATTCTTGTAAATAAATGACCGGTTCCATCTTCTTGGCGTAAATAATTTATATAACGGCGTACAAATGTACCTGAAAGTGTGGTCAGTGCATATATAACTATATATACTGCTTCACTACAAGTCGCACTGAGTGTACATAATATGTAAATATATATTTTATAGAAAGAATTAGATACTTAGTATATATGTATACTTATCAGTACTTTTTTCGAGAAGAATTAAAAATTGTACTGCATTTTTCAGTTTTTCAATTTATATCGCGATTTAAATGCACGATTCGATTCTGCCTTTATATTATCGAACTTTCTACCATAAAAGAAATTTGACATAGAATCGTTCGAACCGCTCAATCAAGGTCTCATCCGTTTTTGAGAAAAAGAGCCAATAAGAAGAAAGCACTCATGCATATAATATTGTAATTTGATTGGTTTATTCGTCAACCGTCTATACATTACAAAATCCATGCTGATAAACCTTTTTTTTTTTTGTCAAATAAAATTCAGAGTGTACAAATAATGATCGTACATATAATGAATTAATATTACAATACAATATAAATAAAACGTTGGTGTACGTTAACGTCGCAAAAAAACTGTATAGATTTGAAAGGTTGCAAAAATTTGAATCGCGGAAAGCGCGAAAAAATTCGAATCGAAAAGTCCTGTGCACCGCGGTGTATGGTGCACTGAGTGACAGTCTCGATATAAAAAAAATGATGAAAGAGAGCGAGTAAAATAAATTAAATTATGTAAGAGGATCGTTGGACGTCACAGAACGGAAATCGAAAAAAATTACGAAGCGTGACGCATTTGACAGTAGGAAAGACTGTTAGCGGTGTACGTAGCGGTTATATGTTTACTGACACTTGCGAGGGGACGGTTACTCGTGACAGCCACAACATAACCTCCACTCGGCTGGTCGGGGAGATCTGGATTGAATTCAGGCGCGAACAAAGAGCTGCACCGAAAGAATTTCTAGATAAAGCACCCGACCCACCCACCGGCGAGATCATATACCTTCGTTGGGCGTAATTATCCTATAAATGAGCGGTACGTGCGTGTGCGCCGAGCGAAGGTGATGTTGTTGCTTGAAAGGAAACCAATCGCACACAATGGTAAGTCAGCGTACACCTATAGTCCGTGTGTAAAAATGAAATGGGGCATTGGGTGAAAGTACTCTCGGGTTCGCCGAGTCTTATATCAGATCAGTCTGCTTCTCAGGAGCGGTGCGCGATGTCGACGGCAATTCCGAGCTCCTAATGACGCGAAGTCTTTTCTCTCTCCATTCGCAGTAGGCCAGCCAGCAGTGCGATCCGGCGCCTCGACGAAACGTCAAATCACCCTTCGGGTTTCTACCATTTGCTCCGTTCCAAACTATGCTGAATCTTTGATTGATATTGCACCCGAGTGAGTTCCTTGCTGACTAGCGACCGCGAGGAACGAATTCGTCTCGCGATGGAGAGGACGTGGACTTTGTGTTTAGTGCTGACAACGCTCGCTGCAGTCCGTGCACTGGACAATGGACTGGCGCAAACACCACCTATGGGGTGGCTTTCCTGGGAGAGATTCAGGTGTAACACCGACTGCAAGAATGACCCGGACAATTGTATCAGGTAATCAGCGTTTTACGATCCAGTCGGACATGTTTTTTTGGTTCCTCTGCGACAGGGAAGTGCACCGGTATTCCTGTATTATTTCTTCCTGCTTTTCACAAAAGTTTCGATGGATTTCAAGAAATCTATATGTGATTCTGTGTAGTTTGTTTATTTAATCGCCGGTTGGGCTTAGAAAGTTTACTGATTAGAAAGTGTTTATCGATCAGGTTGTCAAATGATTTTTTACACGATTTGCTCTTAAAATCTACATGAAAACTGGATCTGAATTGAACGTGAAGATTGTGATTATTCAAGATGGTCATGATTTCTTGATATTTGGAAGAAGTGAGTGTATGGATATTTTTTATCTCAAACCTGAATTTCTAGGATAAAACCTTGTTATACCTGGTTTAAAAAGTAAAGTATAGCATTTAGTTTTCTAATGTACATAAAAAATTATAGTGTTTTTTTTACATAAAAAAAGATATAAAATATATCTTTAATTATAATTAAATTTTTTATTAATTGCCTTGTCAAATAAATGTTTATGTTCTTTTTATTTTATCGATAACAGTTTATAGATAACATTTTATAAATAACATTTTATTTTGTTTATAATCAATAATATTCATAGCTCCAAGTAAGAGTGAGAATTTAAGTATTTAAATATTTATTTTTCATTGTTTGATTTAATATTTTAGATGCAATATTCACTTTCACTACAAATTTCACTACAAAACTTAATCGATACCAGTGCAGTTTATTAATAATAATTTAAATAAATTTCCATTATTAATGATTTTCAATTTTATTTACTTTAAACACATGTTCCATTATTTCTAGTTAACAAGTGTTATTAAAATATAAATATTTATTTAACTTACGCAAAAAACAAATATTCATAATATTTCGATATTTGAGACATGTGTGGATAATATTAATGAAATTATAATTATTACAAATTTGCAGAGAGTTGTTAATTTATTTTTATTATATATATATATTATAATAAAATAAGTATCGATTTAAATATTCAAATTATTAAAAAGAAGCAACAAAGTGAAGACCATGATATCATTTGAAAAAAATATATTAAATATAATATTGCTATAATTCAAAATGTTTGCGTCTAACAAATTATAAAAAGTATTTTAAAAATATCTTTTTATTCGATTATGTTCTTACTGCATAAGGAATATAGAAAACAACGTGGAAATAATGTATTTGATTAGATCATTATGAGTGGAAAAATTAACAAATAATATGTGCATGTATTTTACATATATTTTTTGCTTATAACTTTTGTCAGACTCCAATGTTTTGAACTTGTTCAAGGCCTGCCAGAAACTAATAACACTTTTCTTTTTATCTACTATCTTAAACCTGGATCTTGAACTGGAATTTTAAATTTCTGTATAACTACTTAAGAATTTATTCTATAAAATATACTGTTTTGTAGCATTTTTATTGATGGCATTAATTAACATTCCTATGAAATTATAAAAATTTGTACTTAGATACAAAATTTCGTAAAGAAATTTAAATATTAAAAATGTAAATTAAAAAGTAATTTTTTTTATGTGAATGTCGCTACATTGTATTTATTTGACACATTTCTCAAAAATCTGGCGTATGGTATTAGTTCATTTATGCTAATTTGAAGAAATATTTTATTTTAAAATTTGAAAAATTCAATTAATAACTACTGAAAAAAATCAATGATTTTGTGTGAATAATAGTGAATAAACACCGCTAGTAAAACAACTTTGAAGAAAGTGCATTTAACCATTTAATATGTGGTACCAATAATTCATATATTCAGTATCGTATCAAGGATAGTAATTATGTGGGACCTTGTGAAAAGAACCAGATTATAACATAGTATAGAATTTTCTTTATGCACTTCCTGATTCACATGTCGCTTCATAATTGCCCAAGTCATGGCTTATGTAAAGAATAATAGTTAGTGAAGTAATGGCAATTTTATAACGTAATATTTTAAAACCAGTTTTAATGTTTCTCATGCAACTGTTTAATTATATACTTGCTATTTACCATGTTTCTGTTATGGTTTTGATATAGAAGTGTCATGAACCCCTCTCCTTCTTTTGTGACAGATACAGGGAATAAGATTTCCGTATTAATTTTGTGCACATTCTTAATTGGTACTATTTTTATTCATATATAATGTTTACATTTAAAAAAAATTTTTTTTTTTTAAATACATGCACACATAAATATTCTTCCCTGTTTATATATTAATAATCGTAATTGCCTTTTTACCTCCAGTCAAAACAACACCCTATTAAAGAATATTTAATTTAATTTTTGTAATAATGTTGTTGACATTGATTGGTCCAAATGAAATAATAACTAATATAAGATTTCTTTGTAATCTTAACAAGTATTGCAGCGCAGTTTCTGCAGATAATTCTTTACGGGTGTTTAAGCAATTATGACTTATTGCTTAAGAATGGAGTTGTAAGAGTTGAAAATAAGGAAAGCAAAGGTAGAATGAAATGATTATTATATACAACTGACAAAATTATTATTATTTCTCCATTTAGCACTAATGTCCTTGGGCGAAGTAAAACAAATTTCCTGTTTTCATTACTCATTGCATAAAAATGAGTTCTAGGTCGATGTTTCATTGGAAATTATTTACATTATTTTTTATCACAATCATCTCGTTTCTTATCCTTGTATGGATGCGCATTTATCTTGAGAAATTTTCTTCTTTCTAGTCAAATGTATAATTTTTTGACTAGATTTATTCCAAGTCCTGAACTTTCAGTGATCGCCTGTTCCGCACAATGGCAGACATCGTCGTGGCGGAAGGGTATGCCGCGGTAGGATATGAGTACATCAATATCGATGACTGCTGGCTCGAGAAGGACAGAGGTTTGGATGGGCAACTTGTACCTGACAGGCAACGTTTTCCCTATGGCATGCGGAGCCTATCTAATTATGTAAGACTTGCACAATAACCTGGGAACTCAGATGCATTATGAATTATGAGGATGAATGTGCAAATATGTTAACTTTATCATAGAAGCACCAGAAAAAGCCGTCAATTCTTTGTGTTTTGTACACTCCTTTCGCAGTGTCTCTTATTTGTTCGCTTAATACAAGAAACACGTATTTAGCATACCTCTTTCAAGCTTGGTATCGTTTCCTTTAAGATTTTGCATAAATCATAGCTGCTAATGATTACAATTAGTATTCGACACAGTTACATTTGATTTTCTCTTCATTTTTTGCCACAATCATCGAACACATGCCTGTACGTATATGCAGATCCACTCAAAAGGTCTTAAGTTCGGAATTTATGAGGACTATGGCAATTATACATGTGCTGGATATCCAGGCGTTTTGGGACACCTTCAAAACGATGCCATTTTATTTGCTTCTTGGAACGTCGATTATGTAAAACTTGACGGCTGCTATGCACATCCTAGTGAAATGGACAGAGGTAACAAGAAATTACCCTATCGATAGCCAATCGAATTATGGAAATTATATCAAATTGGTCTGTCATCATAAATGTTAGCATAGACACTTTTAAAGTAATTACTCGTTAATTACATTAACGATAATAGATAATATTATAAATAAGATAGAGAAATATTATGAGAAATCAATTTTGATAATAGCAAATTTTATAAATTTGAAACAAACATTTTTTTTAATTAAAAACTTGTTTTATTTTTTATTTTATTTTATTTTTTTTTTTTTAATTTACGAATAATATTAAATTAAATTAATTAATATTATTAAAAACTGTCCTAAGGTTACCCAGAGTTCGGTTTTCATTTGAACCAAACTGGCCGAGCGATGGTCTATTCATGCAGTTGGCCAGTTTATCAAATCTACGCCGGCATGCAGGTGAGTAAAGGAAAGCGTACATAACAGGGTACTAGTCGTAACATTGTAACACTTTGCCAAGCATCCAATTTACGTTTGAAAAAAAAAAATCATTTCTATCGGTCGAACTAATTGACAGTTTTTGTCCACTTCAAAGGGGGGAAAGTTATAGAAAGTCGCAGAATATTTCAGCAATATAGAATATGTCATTATGTATATTGCGGCTTCCTTCCTAACTTTTAATTACGCCGTACCTTCGAAAGATGAATCGAACGGGCTAAGTGACACGCTAGTATTTAAGTTAATAATGAAGTCGACGTTGCTTGAAAGATTTCCAAACTCGGTCGTGATTACACGTGAACGAATTAAAGGTGTGTTGCAATTTGCACGATGAATTTACCCTAATTAAAGGAAATTCGGACGTAAAGATTAATTTCTTATATCATTGTCCTTTAAAACTTGAATGAATATGTGATTGATTTTTATCATTTCATTAAATTTATTGTTATCGATAATATTTAGAGGAAGACGGGCCATTCCATTGAATATGATTTTTTTTTTTTTTTTTTATAAATATGAAAGGAACTTAAGAATTCCGGTTATTTTTGGTCGTTCAACAAAATATTACATAATATATACAACGCGTTATACATAATACAATTATATAGCAATTTCGCATATGCAACTATACAGCGTTAGACTAATTTACGTTACCTAATTTGAACTAGTTTAGTTATTTTTAAAAATAATTTTCCGTGAGAAATTATATGGAAAAAAAAAACATTTGAAAAAATGAGTTTTGTTTTTAATATTATAAATTATTTAAGCATAATTTATGTATGAAACACTTGTTATTTATCATTTTTGGAAATATATATATAGCTTTGCGCAAAATATAAGGAACTATGACCTATGTGCACATTGAGATTAATTAAATACAATTATGAAAATTATCACAAAAATCAACGTATAATGCGCAACGTTGAATGTGATTTCAATGGCGCATTCTCAATGGTGAAGGGTGGGAGAAAGTAATCCAATTACATTCAACAACGAAATATATATAGTACTAACTAATATTAGGTAATAATTCTTCCGATTACATCAGAGTTACTTTGTGCTCGCAATCATTATAATGAATGCTTTTTGCGTACCCGCGGTGTATTTGTCGTAATACAAATTTATTAGATTCTTATATTTCAAGAAACTCAAGTTAAGAAACTTCAATATGAATAAGATCAAGTGTTTTACACTGTTTATCATACGTTTCGATCGTACTCAATTTTTTCAACGAACGTTTAGTTTTCGTCCAATATAATTTTTATGGTTATTCTTTGATATATTTTAATTATTGGATATTGTTTTTAAAAAAATTCTTTCATCGTTTAACATAAATACAGTCAATTAATTGAAACGCAAAAATTAATTGAACATAGTAACCTTCATCGGATGTAAATTTTAGTGTGGTTTTTTCCAACTGTCGATAAGTCAGAAAAATGTTTCTTAGATTTTATTTTTTTCCTTTAATTCGTCGATATAAATATGTAAG
>JAPYZR010006144.1:0-10006 GCA_030522945.1 Trichopria nigra
TGTAGAATCACCCTTCCAGAGCCCAAATTTAAAAAAAAAGTTTCAATAATTTGTTATTTATACTTTTATTATTGCAAAGCTCAGTCGGTAACTGTTCTAATTTAGAACCCCCTTAACCAAATATTTTGAACAGAAATTTTCGTTGCGATTCAACATTGACATCGATATTTATTATTATTAACACAATATAAACACTTTAAATTCCTCTGTTATTGAACCTGTTTTGATTGAGCAATATTATTGTTGTGATTTTCGTTTAAACAACTTGTAAGTTATTTTTGTCTACATCTTGCTTTATCTCGTGACATTTAAATTAAACTAATGTAATAACTGTGTTGGCAACGATTTTATTTTAAACTGGGAAAGGAAGTTTATCTCGATTATTATTGACATTAGTTTAATGTCATATGTTCATTTCAAATTTATTAGAGACACAAAAAAAGGATTTGTAACAAATATCATGGTTCACTAGTCATTAATAACAATTCGCTTCCTAGAGGGGAGTTTGAGATTAAATCCAATGAAATTTGTGAACTCTGTGTCAAAATTACTGAAAACAAAAATCAAAAGAATGTACTAAAACTGTCGTAAAAAGCACAATATTTCTTACATCGTTAAAAATGTCTGAAACGCTAATTTGGTCTTGGTGTTTAGTATCACAATGAAAGAAATCATTTTTCTGAATAATTTAATACTTTATACTATATTATAAATTAAAGACGATTTAATTTTTTCCCCTAATATTTAAATTTTCGATTACAGAGATGCAGTTTTTACACCAGGAAAGGATGGATTCTGCCAGCTGTGCAAAACAGATTTTGAGAAATTCAAACTTTCTGAAAAAGTAGAATAGCGTAACAAGCACGATGCTTATTTACAGTGTTTTATGCAGTGGCTTGCTTATTGTTGCTGTGGCAACGATAGCTTCAGCCGATGAAGAGCTACCGAAGAGCTCGATAACATGTGATTTTGGAAAGCCGACGCGGAAGCAGGTCGATGCCGAGCCATTGGGAGGCATGTGTCTTCGAGATATGGTATTTGTTTTATCGAAAACACTTCGAACCATAAGCAATGAAGAACTTGGAGTGCCGAGTTTTCAAGAAATGTTGGATAAATTAGAGTTTGGTAACTCTTCCAACACATTAGATTCTCGTTTTCAGTCCCTCGCGGATAAACTAGATATTAAATTAAAAACTTATGAAACGCTTCTGAAGGACAGCAATAAGATAATCGAACCGATTCTCTTGAAGCAAAGCCAAAACGTTTATCCGAGGCAGCAGCAAGATCTCTTACAAGATAGAGTGAATATTTGTCCACAGATTTTCGAAGCATTAGGTACAAACTTGAAATATCTAGAATGGAAGAATTTGCATATTTTACCTGTGAGCCAACCAGGTACGATGTGCGGCCCTCCAAGTTTAGGGCACAATATTGGACCTTTATTGCTCTCGCAGTGCAACAGGTCGAAAAAAGTCATTTTACTTTTAGAAAACAGTTCGTCCATGTCAGAAGAAGACGTTACGTTAGCTCAGATTACAATGAAAACAGTGATTCACATGTTATCTGAAACAGATCATGTAACTGCCATTGGTCTCGCCGGGTCCGGTACAATGCACTGTAAAGAGCATGGTCTCCCAAGAGCAACTGATATCAATAAGATACAATTAGAAAGATACGTCGATTCCCTTGTGCGCACAGTTTCTAATAAAAGCGTTGTCTTAGATTTAAAATCTCTTGTGGCAAATGTGACGGGAGAAGTTGTTGTCATTCATCTGACGAACTCTCTTGATGATCCGTCGAATGCTAAAGGGATTTCCGCAATGATGGAGTCCCCAAAACTTACAGTTCATTTTAGAACAATACTAATATTGTCGAACCAAAAGCCACGTATAAATATTAAAGAATCATCAAAAAACGGCAGTATAATAACTCTTCCGTCTCAGAACGAGCTCGGTTACGAGATTGCGAGGCTGTTCGCTGGCTTGAAGTGCAATAAGGAGGATAAAAAAGATTATTATATATCGGAGCCGTATTTCGAACCATATAGCAAAGCGCTAATGCTTTCTATCGGCCAAATTACGAATGCCGCCTTATTGTCCCTTGATGTAAAGTTAATGGACTTTTTGGAGGACGTTACTTACTTCAATACCGGTCCGCATACTTATGCCGTTCTTTTCGACAGAACGCAAATTGTGTGGATGCATAAGACCTTCCCCAGATTAGAAATGATGATGGAACAACCTCTCAAAGTTTATCTCGGTGATGTCGAAAATTTGAGCAACGATGTTATTTCTACCATGATTAATCAACCGAATGGAACACTAAATATTGAGTCAACTTTAGGAATAAGAAAAAAAATACACTGGCGACACTTAAAATACCAGGATCTGATAATTTCTGTTTTTTCCGATTTCAACCTGGAAGATTCTATTCCTACAGCGAAAAGGTTCCCGTCGTTGCCTGCGAACATTCTGCATCACCGACTCGATCTTATGATGCACTCAATAATCGCGAAAGAAAATCTTTGTTCGTATAATAATAAAAGGATTGCGAGTTTGGAGACAGGAGTTGTCTACCTTTCTCCATGGTGCTTCCAGTCGCCGTCCGAACTAAACAAGCAAATCGATACCGGTTCTCCAATGACAATTCAGAGCTACATGGCGTACATAAAAGATGGAACTGGGCTCTTGGCTAATCCGGGATTACAACCGACAGTCAGGCAAGATGTCGCGATGCTTGCTCAGATCTTGGAGCATTTTAAACATCGACACGCTACGAGTTTTTTGAGCAAATTTGTCGTCCAGCGCTACGTAGTCTCAGTAATTAGCGGTGTTTTGGAAGTGTATCCGGGAATTGTTTTGGATGCGGGACTAGATCCTAAACTTCGTGCCTGGTATCAAAAAGCACTTGAGAATCCTGGAAAAATCGTATTAACACCACCATATTTGGATGCCGGTGGAGCGGGTTACGTCGTTACTCTCAGTCATACGGTTTATGAAGGAAAAGCAGCTGCATTACATTCCAATACTGATCAAATTCTCGCTGTTGTATCGATGGACGTAACAATGGGCTATATTTCAAGGCTGCTCACCGAATTGTTTCCATTTTGCGGCGATTCGTCAGTGAAGTGTTTTCTTATGGACGATAAAGGTTACCTCGTTTTCCATCCGAGCCTCTTGGAGCCTTCTAGCAAAGTTGAGCTACAGCATCTTACTCATAAGGAATTTCTTGTAGCAAATGACATTCTAAATCATGAGTTCTTCGTCAAGAAAAAGCATTGTGCAAACTTTCTCGATGGTACGGTACAAAGATTTTATCAGTTCAATACCTCTCTAGATGAAGTCCTCACAAACATTGTCCACGGCGAACATTGCGTCAAATATCAATTATCCGCTGTGCCTGGTACTAATGTCTTTTTGGGTGTCGTCAACGTCACCTGCAAAATCCTGCGAGCCTTCTGTCCATGCAGTACCGTAAGTCAGCCTTTTCTAAATAAATTATTCGTTTTACAATATGGCAAAATTACAAATTCGCAAATCTTTATATTTCTCACCATAATGTACAATCTTAAGACTTGTTTCTGTTGACTGTAGTCAGCTGGATTTTCGCGCGTAAGAAATCTTTTTTATTGCACCTAGTCATTAAGCTGTGATTATGGGATAAAGGATTTATTTCATGTAACGAACTTTCAGACGGATCGCTCGTGCTTAAACTGTGAACGAATGGAACAAAGGGAGTGTGAATGCCCTTGTGAATGTTCACTATACTCCAATGAATGCGCACAGAGAAGTGAACTTGGTATTAACGGTAGCGGCAGTTGGAATTTGGAAGCCTGTCCCGCTCCTGCAGAGCAAGGTTTACCGTTTTCACCGATTTGGGCGCAACGCGCTCAACGCGCTGCCAAACCTATTGCTCTACGGTCTTGTCAATCATTCAATTGCAAGAACTACGAGACTCAAAACGAATGCCTCGGCATTGTCGGCTGCCAATGGTGCCAGATCGACAGCGATGGGGAGTCCCCTCTACAGGCTCCTTTTTGCTCGGATCTGTCGCTTTGTTTCAAGGGAATCTTTGGCTCAACTATTCCATATGGTGATGGTATGTATAGTAAGTATCTGTTTATTTTCATTTGTGTTTCATAATTTCTTGTTTTTCTACAATAAATTTTAGTATGTCCATTAAATTACTTATTTATTTATTTTATTAAATTAAACGGGCTCAAGCCCTTCACAAATAACAATGATGAGTCTGCCATAACATGTTTGAGGAGGTCCCCTAACAATACTCGAACACATTTTCTGTACTTCCCTGAAAAGTGTATTTCGCATAAATAGAACAATATGCCGAATTAATGTTTATCGACATACTTCTTAGGATTCTCTTAAAAGATTAACAAATATAAAAACCATTTTACACATTTGTATAATTGAAAAACTCTTGAATACATT
Organism: Trichopria nigra; assembly: GCA_030522945.1. Taxonomy (NCBI): domain Eukaryota; kingdom Metazoa; phylum Arthropoda; class Insecta; order Hymenoptera; family Diapriidae; genus Trichopria; species Trichopria nigra. The sequence continues at coordinate 4,449 of JAPYZR010006144.1, forward strand.
ATCGAATACAGACAGTGATGCCTATTTATAAAAAGTAAATAAATAAATTTGTCGGAAAAGTAAATATATCGTCAACCATTACAAGATGACCTTTGTTTTCTTTACTATAGGCAAACGATAAATTCGATAAATTACGGGTTTTATAAGATTTTCCCTATTATATGATAATAGTTGCGATTTTTGCATATCCAAAATTTGTTAACTAAACATAATGTACGTACAATTTGGAACAAGTGACGTTCCAAAGAATGTATGTTGAAAACTCCATACCACTCCCCTCATAGAGGTTTATCATTATATATAACATACGATTTTTTTTACATTCTTCATTTCCCCTACATGCCTCTATAACATAGAACCTATATGAATGGTCTAAGAATTAGCTAATAAATGTTCTCATTGCTACCAGGATCATCTGAATAGAAAATATTGTAAACGGCTCTAGCCTCTAGTCTCCAGACTCTAGTAATTAAAAGTTTAACAAAAAAGCTAAAGACATTTTACCACGCAATTTACGAGAAAACTTGTATTTTTCAATTTATTTTTTTCTGCAAATTTTATCGAAAAATCTTGTAATTGGAAGTATGACAGACTAATTTAATGAATCATCACTTTAATTGCAGATTCTCAGTCGAGCGAAGAACTGATGGATGAAGAGTGGCCGACGGTGGGTCCGGTAGCTGGTTGTATTCTAGGCTTCATCCTTTTGGTAGGGATCGCGATTTTCTGTTATCGCCTTCGTACGGTTCAATCCAGCTTGGAACATCAGTGCCTGCACGTACATGGCTCGCCAGCTTGCGACAGTCTACGTATGACACAACTCGATGCAGAACCAGAGGCAGCTGCGGACCTGGACCCCGTGACGAGTCACATAGACTCGTCATTGCTGCGCGATGCTGCTATTGTTGCAGCAGCTCCTTTATCTCCCTATCGGGTATCGACGAATTATCGACGTCCACCTGGAGGCGACAGCGATAACGGCTACAGCACGATGACTCCACATGAAGATTCGGAGCAGCATACTTTTGCGGAACCTCTTCTGTTGCTGGGAAGTTGTAATCAAGAGCCTACCGACGAAGTTCAAGACAGGCGGCTTTCGGACTTCGACTTAGCCTCCACTTCAGTGTTGCAGACAAATTTAAGCGGACCGCACAGAGTCCTGGTACCCGTCACAGTCCACCACAATGTGGAAACCAATTATTGCTAGCGAACCCGACTGGCGCGCGTTTCCGTTGGGAACAACGTATTCCTTTCCGGCGATCAAGCGGAAACGCGCTTGTAATTATTCGAATGCCGATCGCACCGACTTAGCCATACTAGTGCTATACTAATAAGGATATATAATGAAAACTCCAGTATCGTGCCCTACAAGTCTTTCCATTGTACTTGAAAACGCACAAACAGTGTGCCCAGAAGGGTCCGTCGTCGGATTTATCTTGAGGCGATCTTCCGAAAAGATCTATTTCTCGAGTTGGATATGAGAACAAATTCGGCCGTTTCCATACCATAAACTTTTCTGACAGACATTTATTGGTCAACGTTCATTGATGCGCAAAAAAAAAAAAAAAAAAAAAAATACACAAACTGACGTCGTAACGTCGGAAGATTTATTCGTTTCCAAGTAGATGAAATGTACCAACGATGAATCGTGCTTATCGTGCCAATTTTTGATAAAGTGAACTTTTACGCGTAACGCAATGACGGTTTATGCCCGCACGGAGAGGAATCTCTAGTGAATATTGTATGAATTCATTTCATAACGTAATACTAGGAGATTCCACCGTACTCTCCGGTGGGTCAAGACGAAATATAGTATGGGATGATGGTGAAAAAGTACGAAAACATATGAATCGGCTATGAAAAACCCGTACTACTGTTGCATCTGTCTTCCACGGTATAGCCACTCGAAATTTTGTTCCGTGCGATACGCATATATCCCTATATGTACATACGACCTTGCGTGTCTAATATAAAATTTTCGACGACCAAGCGAGATCCGCAGTGCCGAGGTATTATAAACGAATTAACGAGCAGAAAAAAATGAATTATTTTTGGTACGACTAAATTCATTATTCGGCGAAACGGACGTGTTACGTGGTGATAAAAATTTATAGAATAGGAAATGATACTTAAGCGCAAGTATACGAATGTTTACGTTTCAGTATAAAGATTAGTTTATTAGTATTCGTTTTTTAATCTTACACAAATTTGATGACTGGTTGCATAATATTCCCGTTATTGCACACGGAATAGACAATTTTGCGTATCTTACAGACTGTATAATTATGTAGAACGAGTCATGTATCGCTTGCCCAGCTGGATTAATTGTACGTAATTTATTTGAAGTAATTTACCTTAAGTAACTACGACTTTTTATGTAAGTTCTATTGAAGTTTTTTTTTTATTAATGATAAGTGTACTCGGGCGATTTTTGTACTCGAGCGTTGTCTTTTACAATTTTAACATTAAACCTTTTAATAAGAAAACTGCATTGCACTTAACACTTGATTGGCGTAATTTACAAGACTATAACAAACTGGTATTATAAAATCGCAGAAAAAAGAAATTGTATTTACACATCTCTTCGTTCACGTTGCGCAGGTACAGGCGTGTTTTCGCGAATAGTTTCCTACAGCTATTCGACGTTTTAAAAGAAGAGCAAGAAGACTATAATGAGTGCGAATCCAAGTGAATGTCACTTCTTTGAAGCGAATCTTTTCTCGAAATAGGTACTCAGATCGTTTGTTTTTCGTCATATGCGGTGCACTAATTTCGTGATTTAGAGAGGGCCGGAGCCGTGGACGTCTGCCGTCCAAAATTCGCGACAACTCCCAAGCGACTTTCGGGATTGCCAGTGAAAATAATGTGACAGCAACAACTCGCTGGGAATCTGAAGGTTTCCGGTCCTATTCCGTTCGCCGATATCGCCACCAGTTGTCGGTAAACGTACTTTTGCTTGCAGATCGTTTTGTAGCCGGCCGCGAAGCCGTCGATCAGATTGCAAGCGTTGTTCTCGCTGCCGCATTCCTCGATCCTGATGCCTTGAGTGAAGTTGGGGCCGTTGACGACGTATAGCCATTCTTTATTTTTCGTTTCTGCAGATTTCGGATAAATGAGCCGCTCCGAGGCGGTGCATAGAGGATTGTCCTCCGACGCGTCTATGCGTTGCGCAATATCCGCGACAACGTCCACTCCGGACATGTACTTGAGTCCACTGTTTGACCTTAACGCGGCTTCTACGAATTCATCCGGATAGACCGGGGAGCTCTCGCAATAGGTGGAGCCTTTGCAGACCGGCACCGAGCTCAAGTAACTCTCGTCCAGCTCCGGTTCTTCTGTCGGAAATACGATTTTCCCATCGTCGAAAATTGCGCGATTCGAATAATTATTCTTTCGATTTTTTTCTTGCCGACTGTTCGGGTAACCCTTGATTACACTAGCGTAGATGGAGACGCAACAAATCACGCACCAAACAACGATTGACAATGATGCCTTTCCCATTTCTGTTTATTTCTTTCTTCTACTTTTTTCGTACCTTTTTACCTCTTAGTTTATCGCAATATTTTCCAGTCACTTGCGATGGCGGAAAAAGATCTAATCTCTGTTTTTATTCCTCCTCTGGCGCTCACGCAAGACATTATGATTAACACCTGCGATGATCATTAATGATGCCGAGAGCAGTGCATTACATCATGTAAAACTTTTCAAAAACCACTGAAGAATAGTCGGAGGAAAATTAGCGCTCGACGAGTCTTCTCGTGTTCACCATCGATGTATATACCGATAAGCCGATATAACGGTATACTTATATATGCAAAGTAATGTCGGCGTAACAGTGCACGTGTGTAATTTTGTGTTAAACGTACGTTACACTCACTGACGACCTTGTCCTCTAACGTTGCTTATACGGTCGATTTTTGCCGTGATTTTGCCGGTCGCTCTGGTGTGTTGGTTGCACGATGTCCATACACTTTCTGACCGTGACCTCTCCCGTGTGCCTCTTGTCGACTCGATTCAGAGCTCGAGGTTTTTTACTGGACGGTCGTTGCCGGCAGCACGCAATAGCAGAACGCGAATCGAACGCTTCACTTTTGCCCTTCAATCCCTCCACATTCGATGTACGTCACGATTGAAACCACGCCTTCCATTTCACATACGCGCTACTTCTGCAAGCGTATATATACCAATAACTGTGGTCTATTAAATGCCGCAAAGTTTCGGCGAGTCTCCTTCATATATGGTAGGACGGATAGATCGTCGGAGCAGAATACTTTTTGACGCCTTTCTATTTCGAGTTTTCGTTGTACCTCTAGAGAGAATTAAAATCTTAAACTTGAATAATAAATTTTTACTATATTTTTTATTCTTCTTTTTTATTACGCTTCAGCATTTGGATGACGTGTGCGTATAGGGCCCGCAAGAAACGAAAAAGTATTAAGATTTCAAAAATGGAAGTGAGAACCACGAGAAATATAATAAGCGTTAAAAAGTATTTATAGATTTGTTTTTGGACGTGAACGCTTTTGACCCCCCCCCCCCGCCCCCCTCAACCTTATTACCTCACTACTTTTCAGAAGAATTCATGTTGGACTGAAATATGAATATATTTCTTTAGATATCATTCTTATACTATAATATATAGGATATTTTTGATCCCAGCAGATTTTGAAAGAGCTCAAAAGTTCATGTGCACATTCATGTTATATGAATCAACGTTATCCATACAGGTCATTTCGAAGACAAATGCTTTAATCTAAGTAGAAAGCCAAAAAATCATGATTTTGATAGGATAAATATGTTTTTTTGGGAAGAATTGTTGGACGTCAAGGGGAGATTTTTAATAAAAATATAAAATTAATTGTAAAGCCGTGTATATGGGTATCCCAGGTAGTTAACGCAAGGTAACCATGCATATTACCAAGTATGGCTCAAGCAACACATGTTGGATATGAATTAATACGTATATGACCTTCACCGTGTCCTCGGACCTTTACTTTCGGGTTATTTGAATGTCAACTTTTTTTAATGAAATCGCCATTTTCGAACTCGAATTCTGAATGAGAACGACATTTTTCGTCCACATCATGTCCTGTTTGCGTTAACCCTGGTAAAAAAAGGAAAATTACCGTAGCGTGAAAACGTTCGATTTTTACAAGGGAAGGGTCTATATGTGAATTCCTTTCGGCTGAGTTTCATTTAAAATTGTAGTCGTGTCAAATTTTGAGCAATTGATTTAAAATTAAGCAGTGTAATCCCGTGTTCATGAAAAATAACAGTGTGTTAGATATTTTAACTTTAAAATAGCACAAAAAAAAAAAATTTTTTTTAATTTATTTATTTCTAGTGGTCGAAGGTACTTATCGGAAGAAGTATTGAATTTGGTCCTCCTGGCAAAAAAAATTACCCCCTAATTTTTCATGAAATGTCCACGTTTCAGACCATAAAGGAATCCCAAAATGCAATAAAAAAACTAGGGGCTTCGCCCCTGCGGCCTCCGGCCGCCAACCCCACCAAGGGGCTCTGCCCCCTGGACCCCCGGCTCGCTTCGCTCGCAAGAT
>JAPYZR010006145.1:0-15335 GCA_030522945.1 Trichopria nigra
ACTTGGCAGATGTTTGTTTTCCTTTTTTGAACTTTGAATATTGTGACACAAACCTCTTGGGACAGAGGATACTACATACTGATCATCAGAGAAGAGGCGCCAAATACAATTCTTTTTTTTAAGACGTATTGCGGCAATCTGTAGCGATTTAAGTTTATGTACATTTCTATATGTATTTATGTATGTATGTAAATAAATAAAACTTTCATCACATTCATGTTTTTTTAATTTTGTGAGTTATGTTTATTTTATTTCATAAGTACTACAAGTATGTTCATATCTATCGAATTTTTAGTACTTTCGTTAAGAAATGTCCGTACACATATAAGTAAACATATATAAATAAACTGCCATTTGATATATATACAAATGTCCTGGAAACTGCCTCTTGAAGCAGTAGAATTAAAATTGATATCCTGCATTCCGATTATGGAATTCAAAAATATTGATATTTTGACAATTCCGATATCGGAATTCATTACGTTCTTGTTAAAGACAGAATTGGTCGTGATTGAAATCTCCGTTATAGAATCCCGCCTTCGGAATTGTTAGGAATTGAAGTGTTGCCAATTACGATTTCGGAATTCCTTTCCTTCTCGTTATATACAGGAATTTGCCGGGATTAGAAAGTGCTATGCAACATCCCGATTTCGGAATTCACCGGAATAGAAATTTTGCCAATACCGATTCCGACATTCAATTCGTAACTCGTCGAAGTATCGAAATTCAACGGAATTCACATGGCTTATAAGTGATTTCCTACAAATGAATTCCAAGACATTGAAAAATTGCCAATTCCGAATGTTCAATAAAGGATAAAAATTAACAGCACTTAATTCCGTTTCATTTTTTTTCAATTCCTGGCAACCCCTTTCAGTTTGCTGGGCAGGCTACGGAGCGCGCTTCTGGTAAGAAACTCTCCCAGTGCTTAATCAACTGAGTTTGATGATGAAGCATCGTCTCTAGATATTGCACGAGTTGTTTCTTGAAGTCCTTAACGCGAATGACTTCGAAACTTTCCAACTCCTTTCGGATCATTTTTGAAATATTGTCAAACTCTTCTTGACCACGTTCCACCTTAGCTTCCCAGTCAATGACTTCCGAAGCTGCGTGACTTGTCTTATCCGTACGCCCTGACTGCTCCAATCGTGCTTTCTGCTCGCGTTTCTTGTTCAGCATCATTTGTGCATGCTGCCAATTCTGGAAGACTTTTACTCTCTCATGGAAGACATCCTAAATTCAAACGTTTTATTAGATAATTTTAAACTGTAATATAACCTCAAAATTAATTTTAAAACAATATTTCTTTTGAATCCTTTGATTCTTTTGAACAATAAGCAATATTTAAAAGACAAGAAATTATTTCATATTAATTAAAGATAATGAATACCAAAAAGTGTATGACTTCAATATTACCTTGATCGCTCCAATAAGAGCGACGTAATCTCGAATCCTTTCGCCCAATTGATAAAGATCACTGTGGCTCTGGGCCTTCCGTACGACTTCGACTTTTTCCAAAGTTTCCGCAAGTTGCGCGAGAGCTCTACCAAGCGATGCTTCGGATTCGCCATGGCCGAGCACAGCAACGGATCTAGCTGTAGCACCGGTGCAGTTTGCCAACTCTTTTCTTTGATTTGTCAGAGTTTCTACTGCAGCCTGCAATGAACGAAGCTGGGAGTCTAAAGAGTCAATCTGCGTCGTCTTTTCTTCAAACCACTAAAAGGTAATTTTTGTATTGTATTTTTATCATACTTTTAATCGATTGTTAAAACATGTTATGACTTCGCTTCAAAAATACATACAGTATCCGCTTCATCCATTTTGTATGTTATCTTATTAACCGTTTCTCCAACTTTATTGAAAAGCCTCATTACACCAGCTCCACTTAAAGCAGAAGTATTTGTTGCTTTTGGAAGTTCCATATCTACAAATCACAAAAGAATCATATTACAATATATGTATAACCAAGTGTAAGAGATCATAATAAAGAGAGATAATAATGGTGTCATCAATGTGTAAAATTGTTTAAATGAATTGCATTGATTTAAATTTAAATATTTATATTACAAAAAAAATAAAAAACGAAAAACAGAAAGTTTAACATACCAGCTTCCAAAAACTCTCTAAAATCAGGATCGACGCTAAGAACGGGATGCATCGCAGTCCTATTAAGGTACCTCTCAAGAGCAGCCCTACGCCTTTCAATGAATTCTGACGAACTTGTACTCTGATCTTGATTTTTATCTCCTGACATTTTCATTTTGGTTGTACCTATAATAACAACAGACATAGTTTATAAATTTAATTCCAAAATTAATTCCAACAGAACCTGTTTTTTTCATATTTTATAGTGTACTGACCAATAACACTTTTTTCAGGTGCTGGAGGTATGATCCTGCCACTACGAAGATATTTGTCAATTAGCTTGTCATGTAATCCGAGAAAGTCACTGAAACGTCTAACAACACTAAACACTCGTTTTCGGAATACAGGCATGTTTGTTTTTGTTTCAACTCTGTAAGCAACGTAAGCACCCATTCCTTCTCCAATCTTTTGTGGTGAGGTAACAGTGATTATCAAAAATACATCTGAGTCTGGTGCAACCTGTGAAATGATTGCAATTTATTTAGATACAATATATTTCTTAATTATGGAAAAGTAATGAAAATTAAATTAAATATTAGTAAAAATAGATGATAATTCTTTAATGGATAATATAAACAGTTTATATAATGTTATATTTACTTCTTCCAAATTTTCAGTTTGTAAAACACTAGGTGTCTCGGCATCATCATTAATAGGAACATCATGCATATCACCAATGTCGGCACCCATCGGGCTCAATGGTCCAGTCATTCCAGCAGGACTGGACAGTGTTGACAGGGAATTGTCTTGTGCCGCATCGCGAAGGGACAATTTTGGAAGTTCCGCTTGTATATTATATGGTGACGTTACATTATGATCTAATATATTTTGGTCCTGGAAAAAGAATGTAAATCTTACTTATTTTTAAAAAATGTCCCGTATTTTATATCAACATTGAATTTTTTTACATTTATTTTTTTACTTTTATTTGTTTATATATATGTTTATTTATTTGTTTATATATATGCATATATATATATATATATATATATATATATATAAAATTAACTAATTTTTAATAAGTATTGAAAATAAATCTAAATTTAAAATAAAATCATGATCTTTGTACCAGCTAACTGGTCCCTTCTTAAAGTTCTCAATGCTTATCTCAATCATTAATATATCAGTTACGCCTTCTGGCATGAATGATAAATATAAATTATCAAGCTTATCAAAGTTTACAGTTTCATTTTCATGTGCGTCGTATAACTATTTATGGAAATAATTTATAAATAAAATTTTTCTCCTGTAACTCTACGTAATGTAATAAACTGTATTTAAAAAAAAAATAATTAACAAATGGAGTTATTACACGATGTGGACTAAATATAATGATTTAAAACGATCGATATAATAAACTGTATCACAGGGTAACATAAATTAATGTCATATTATAATTTGTCGTTTCTTAATAAATAAACTTATATAAATTATCAAATTATATCCGATAATTTCATTGACAAGTTGTATTGAAATAAATGAAATAAAAAAGCTCAACGAGCAACAACAAAGCAGAAATAAATATACGATGATTCACAAAAATCAATAAAAGTAAAAGTTCATATTTATTGCATGATGGATACGTGTATTTATATTTTATTGCACAATTACAAATATAAACTTCGAAACCTGTATTCTGTCTTATACCTTAAAAAACTTTTAATTACTGACGATACTAACAATAATTCAATGATAGTAATCGTAGTTTATAATTGTCAAGAGTTTCAATTTCAATCAAGTTACATTCCTACGCGTAAGCAAATGACGAGATGCTGATGATACAGTGTTTGGCATAATTATTATGGTTATTATGTACATGGGTACCATGCATATAAGAAGCGAAATTACGAGAATTACGAGCGCCAAAAGCCACAAAGCGAACATCAGCTAACGAAGATCCGTATTCCTGAGAAAGTCAACAATTACCTGTATCGCCGAAGCAAAAATATCACTGTCATCGTCGAAATCCATGTCGTTTTTGTTACTTTCGGCGTCGCCGACCTCGAAGAGCGGCGGAAGTTCCTTGTTGTCAGCCATCTTTGTCGATCTGTCAAGTGAACCCTCTTGTTCCACGTCCACCTCTTTTCTCTCTCATCGGCACCTTTCGGAATCCCCCCAACAACGTTTCGTTCACTTTCGCCGTCGTCGTCGTCCCTCTTCGTCAATCCTCGTCGTCGTCGTCGGCGGATGTCGCAGAACCTCCCATCTCTCCCATCTGTTGATATCGCGAAATTGATCGTGTGACGTCTCTTGGGCGAGCGCCGAGTTGACCCCTATATAATTTTATGCATACAAGTATGTAAATATAGGATTATTTTACCGCATATGTTATGAACAAGAACGTCGAACGAAAACGAATACGGGTACAAATTCATGTTTACGTTTTTACAGATTAGTGACTGATACTGTACACAAGCTGTAAGCACTCAGCGAAGAAACCTGTGACGTTTTCATCAATTTGGAGCTCCGAACTATAGGATTCACCATGACGGACGAATCCAACGGGGAGTCCACCTTTGAATTTGTAGAGAAAAAGGTTGCGGAGTTTCCAGTTCCTATTAGTGAGCCGAAACAGACCGGTCAGTCCTTTGGCAGCTTTACGAACTTAGACAATATTTCATACTATCGAAGACAGTTTCATGTTTTGTATGGTGTAGCACGTACACAATTTGCATGTGCACAAATCTTGCAGGTCTGCTAGGTGATCGATTGGAAAACATTCTTGCAATTGACAGATTTTTTACAATACACGTCATATTTTTTCTTACATATTTTCAACAATTTAGAAATCTTTTCGGAAAGATAAGATGAATATATTGTAAATATTTCATAATGACCTAATGGTACCTTCCTATTGATAACACCACTCAGCCACCCAAATCAGTATAAGGAATAAAAATTAATACTGATTGCAATTCAAATAATTTAGAAAGAGGGTAAGAAATAGTTCGACATATGAAGCTATTCAATCCCGATCGTTTGATAGGAAACGATTATAGATCACAGGAGCTCTATGTGTGGTCACTTGTTTATAGTATGCCAATGGAGAACCCTGTCCTCTAACATGGATTGCTCCAGTTGATAGTATGATGTTGATCGCATGCTACATAACTTAGTGATAGAATTATTAGAACTAACATATCAATTTTTAGCAAGTTAAATGTATAATTTCATGCAATTCTTTCAGAATCTCTAGAATCTCTGATATCATCGCTTAGCAGTTTCTCATCCAATACATCAGTGCTCACACTTGGTTCAACGCTATCGGGAGGAAATTTGTTGTCGAACATTGCACCTCCTAGTGCTTTGCCTGCTATTCTTACAAATCCAAAACCAGCTACTTCTGATGCCACTCTTGGAACAGACAATACTAAAGCAAAAGTAGAGAAACCAGTTGTTGATCCTGTACCAGCTGTTGCTTCTACTTCGACTGTACCGCCACAGACATCACCAAATGCATCCCCGACACTCGAAAGCCAATTAATGGATACTGGGGCATTAGCTGGAAACTTATTTTCCTGGGTAAAGGAAACGGTTGCGAACAGTAATGTACTCAGCAAAGTTGCGGAAAAAGCAAAGAACAGCGTCAACTCTATGATTACGACTCTGGACCCGCAGATGCGTGAGTTCATTTGTGAGTGTCGTTTACTGCCATTCCTTTCCTTGCTTCGGCTGTTTCAGGTTTCCCTGTTTATTTCCTTGTCATTATACAAATATATATCCACTCTAAGTATCGCGTGAATTAGGGCAAATGTTTATTTATAGCATGGGAACTAGTACACAAGCCGTGTTTCTATTCTGGGGAAGTTCTTTGGCCAGTTCTGGTTTGAACTTTGGCACCACTTCATGAGTGTGTTTGAAGTTTTTTTAAAAATTCGTTTTTGTAGCATCTCGCCAAAAGTAAACAGTCTTACATGTGACGTGACCGAAGCAAGGTTCCGAAAAAGGCGATTGTTTAAATTTAGTCAAAAATAAATGGAGGATGGGGATCTTACTAGTCAATGTTCAAGATTATGTACGAGCTTTTCTAGAAATGCACATTTCAGATTCAGGTGGAGATATCGAAATTGTCGTTGCTTCGGAGAAAGATGTGAAAGTTAGCCCTGTGCGCGAAGCATTCCAGAATGTTTTTGGAAAAGCCACTGTGTCGTGAGTACATTTTCTATTTAAACAGTAATTTTTATTCGGTAATTCAGTTTATATTTAAGGGGGTTTCAACTACTTATACCGGACCCTTATAAGTAGATCATTAAATTAAAGTTACGTGGTAATGGGGTAATTACCAAAATTAATTATGTTAATCGCAATATCAGATATGCTAAAAATGAAATGATACTAGTTTTAATAGAGTATTTATCGTAAAGATAAATCATGTAATATGAGCAAGTAACAGCCACTATCATAATGCATTTTGTCACAGGCCTGTTATTGCTGAAGCAACATCATCTGCAGAGCAACCGGTTGGATTTGAAGCTGGAATCAAAGCTGCCCAGGAACGAATAAAATTTATTCGCAGTAATCCATCGTTTCCCACAGAAATCCCTATTGTTGCTGTGGAAAGCTTTTTGCTAGAAGTAGGCCCGAAAATGTGGTACGATCTGTCAGTGATTCTTCTAGAGGATCTAAAACGTGACATCCGCCTTCAGACCTTCACTCAAATGACACCAGTTCCTAGCCAAATTGTCGAAAGTGCCCAGGAGGCCACACCAAAAGACTATGAAAAAGATGGCCTCTCTATCCCCATTGGTAGCCTTATGGGTGCCAGCTTACAGGTCAGTCTGACTGATCGATTGCGAGAAAACGAGTCATTTTACTAACAATAATTCAACATTTAAAATTCTTTCCGAACAACAGCTGACTTTTAATTCATTTTTCCCCGCAGGTTGCTCACACCGAATGGCACAGTGCACTTACCAGCGTCTCAAGAAAGGACGTCATTTTCCTCGCAGCTCAATCGCTCGCTGGCATATACAAAAACACAATAAATCCAGTGTAAAGAAGCAAAGACAAGTCTGAAGAGCAAATAAACTTCAAAAGCGGGCTATTCGTTTAAACATTCGGCTCCGATTAAGCACCTAATGCGAAACTCTTGCTATATGTAAATATGTAGGTTTTGTATAAACGGTAAACGTTTAGAAATTGCAGGACTCATCGCTTTAAATCTTGTGGATTTTTGATGCTTTGACGAATCTCGAGAAATAGGTGAAGCATATAATTAACAAATATGTATAAATTTGTACGAAAAAATAGAATATTACGAAACAAAGATTACAAAAAAAAAAAAAAAGGAAAATATTTTCAAAAACAGAACGAGGATTCCTCGATAGTGACTGAAGCTTTGAACTATCTCTAAAGTCTTTTCTAAAGTTTGTTTCTTTCTTGTTACACGATGCAAAAAACACAAAAACTTACTGCTTCATTCTATTGTAGAAACGCAAGGGGAAAAAACATCAATTAAGAGAGAGAGAGAGAGAGAGAGAGAGAGAGATAAAAACAGGAATATAATGTATAGTACAAAAGGGATTCATTAAAAGAAAGATGTTTCCATAGTAAACTGTAAATTCGAATTAAGTTTTCTAAAACGAAAGCCACTGGTAGCTTTTATTAAGATTTTAATTAAATAAATGTATAAAATAGTAATCCCGTACTAAATTAAAGATTTTGTTTCATTCCATCATCCCTGCTGTAATTACATTCATACATTGATATCAGCTGGTTGTTTTTATATTTATAATTCTTTCTTTTATTTCCACGTAACTGCACGGAGAAACAAATTTCATAAAACGACCGATGGTAAAAACGTATACTGCACCAGCGATATTAATTGAATTACAATATTTAAATAAGTATTTAAATATGATGCGCTGATCGATGACGGTTACAATTTGTCGAGATAAGATGCCAAATCTGGCAGACCCTCCTTCAACCCCTTCCTCTTACGTGTTTCCTGAAAACAAACGCAAACAACATGTCGTTAGTTTAATGTTTTGGATATCTTATCGCATACTGATACTATGTGATCATGTTTTCTTCTAATCATAAAAATATTCTATTCTTATTTTTTTTTTAACTATTTCTATTCTTTTCTAACTAAGATTAGAAAAAAATCATAGTTTCAAAAATATTCAGTCAATAATGAAACCGAATCATCAAGTATCGAAATGTTCGTTCCCCTATTCAGACAAACCTTAATGATATTTACAGGAATGTCGAAACTAAAGAACGGTTTCTTTTCCACCGATTTAAAAATGACGATACCGAAATTAAATATCGTCATTAGTCATGATCGTGGAAATCATTGATAAACATAATTGTGTGATCCTATAAATAATTGACGTCCGATAACCTACCTGCACAACGTTGTATGGTCGAGTATCGGGTTCCATTGGGTCACCGGGAAGAACTTGCCAATGATCGAAGACGCACTGTGGGAAAGCTTGTCCTCCGGTATTTGAGCGCAAGTCAGCAGTGAAACCAAACGACTCGTTGACGGGAAGATACGCTTTAACAACGAACATGGGCGTACCAGCGACTTGTTGTTCCTCGAATACGTGACCACGTCTGCGATTGAGCACACCGTAGATACCACCAACGGCGACTTCGGGGCACTGTAAAACAAGAATAAAACATTTATTAATTTTATTTGTATTGTTTATGGATTTAATTATTATGCATTATGCGATTACTATTAGGGAATTAAGAATTTATGCTATCTAGAAGAATGTATTCCTTTAGAGTACGAATTTAATGTTGCGATTAAGTAATTCATCAGATAAATTCTAGAATATCTTTAATTTAATTCTGCAGTTGCATCTCTCTACGATCTGAAGGCTGCGTGGGCTTAGATGCCTAAAGTTTGAGACTATTAATTACGATCGAATGATACATGTGGCATTAACGTCGTAGCTTGTCATTATCGAACATAAAGATAGAGGTTCAACGACATCGTTTAAACGCCATTGCCAAGTTTTGATCTCCTTCCGTTCGTGCACAGATCGCCACTGTCCTTGTATTAGCGTTAATCTTTCAAAGAAAGACCAAACGAAATACTACAGAGGGACGCTAAATCGTGCCGGAAGGAAATGGCTCGAAAATTTGTAATCATCCATTTTATTAATCAGTATTACGGTAAATTTTATTATTTTGTAGAGCCTTATCGAAATAGAATGACCTAAATACTTTATAGCTAAACTTTATTCAACAAATATAGTTAAATTTCTAATGGTATTTTTCTTCACTTATTTGATTAAAAAATAGTTACTAAAAAAAGAAATGATCTATAATGGATAATAAAATTGTTTAAATAAATTCGATAACTCGACATACCTGAATTTCGCAGAGATAGACGGGCTCCATAAGTCGCGGTGAGGCAGTGAGAAGGCAAGCGTAAAGGCAGCGTCTCGTCGTGGGGATAATCTGTCCGCCGCCTCTGTGGATTGCGTCAGCGTGTAACGTAACATCATAAATGTTGAAACGGACACCTCGCAAATTTTCTTCGGAAAGTACACCTTCCTTTGCCGCCCACTGGAATCCAGCGACGACGGAGTCTTTGATTTCATTAAGGTACTGAACTCCCTTCGAGCAGTCGACGAGGATGTTTGGTCCTGTACCGTCTGGGCCGAAGCACCAGATTTTCCTCGCTTCTGTGACGTCGTAGTCGTACTTCTCACCCAAGTAACGAGCTCGCACTTTGAAATCGTCCCTTGGATTAACATCACCCTAAAATATAAAAAAAAAACTTTTACAACTCAGATTTCACTGGGCCAGCGTGTATCGCTAAAGCAACAAGTTCTCAGTTGGCCGTTCTTATCTGTCGTTCATTATTATTCAGAACAGGTCTGTGAAGAACAATCATCATTTAAACGTTAAATGTAATTGTTATCTGCAATCAAAGGTTGACTTACGTTATCAATATCTTCAGCAAGACCGTCGGGCATGGGCTCAGCCTTCATGAAAAGACGATTGTGCTTATTGGGAGACTTCGATAGACACATTTGATCGGATAATTCCGATACTGTTTCTCTGTATGATACAACGGGATCGGACTTTTTGATCGGTATGCACGCATGATCTTCTTCAAGATCTTTCAAGCAAATCTCAAGATGTAATTCACCAGCTCCGGCAATAATGTGCTCACCAGATTCTTCAATAATACACTGTACCATAGGATCGGACTTGGCTAAACGCTTAAGACCTTTATGGGGTAAAAAAAGAAAATGGTATTATAATCAATTTGTCTTGTCTTGGGTTTAGAAATCATTAATATTACAATAGTTCGTCAGGTTGTCAACAAAAATCATGGTTATTCATAACCCAATGCTCTAAAAAAGGTTTCATCATTTAATTTTTAAAATTATTAATTAACAATAGAATCATATTTTGAAATAAAAAAAATATATGAAATTGAAAAATTACCTTCTACCAATTTTGGCAAATCAGCAGGATTTTTCGGTTCAACAGCTACTCGCACGACTGGGGAAACGGAGAACTTCATGACTTTCATGTTGTGCGCATCCTTAAATGTAGTGATGGTACCAGTCTTAACCAAGAACTGATCAACACCGACAAGACCGCAAATGTTACCTGAAAAATGAAAATTTTGATTGATTAAAAATTTGTAATTTTGTAGCTAATATTTACCAAAATCAGATTAATGCAATATCAGAAAATTCTTATCTTTCAATTTAAATTCAGAACAGGTCTGTGAAAAATTATCATCATTAGAAAATAGGATAAGAATTAAATTTAGAAAATGGATATGTATGTTAATCAAAAAAAAATTCAACATTAAACAAAAGGAAAAAAAAAAAAAAAAAAAAAAAACAGGACTTGTATATGTGAATAATAAAAACTTACCAGATGGTACATCTTCAATGGCTTCAACGTAACGTCCCATCATCAAGATTGTTCGCTGGATAGCCTTTTCATAGAGATCTTCCTTCTTTCCAGGAACGAAGTTTGGTCCCATGATGCGTGCTTTCATTCCGGTAGAAACCTTTCCAGAGAATACACGACCAAAGGCATAGAATCGTCCTTTGTCAGAGGTCGGTACCATTTTCGAAACGTACATCATAAGAGGGCCATTTGGATCACAGTTCTGTAAAAATCAAAAGCAAATAGTCAAATTTATGTCCAACATTGTCCCCTAATAATAAAGAATTTAAATTTGCAAATTTTCAGTTGGCCGTTCTTTATGTCATTCATTATTTTTCAGAACAGGTCTGTGAAAGAACATTCATCATTTGAGATTTAAAATTATAATAACTAATAATTCATTATAGAAGAAAATTAGTGAAAAACACCCGAAATAAAATACAGCCCAGTGTTAAATTTATCATCTTACCTTGATACCAAGAGCAGCATCATCATCATGGGGTCCTTCATACAACATTTCCATTCTGTACTTTTGTGCAACTACTGGCGATGGGAGATGGATGGCTATCATCTGAAGTAGAGCTTCTCCAGCGGGCAACCAGGTACGCATAACAACCTAAAAATAGCCAAGTTGTTTGAAAATCGATTTTTGAATTTGGAAAAATAAATTCGTTTTACTGAAGAAACATCAGGTAAAAGGTTAATATACTTCTTCAAAACATAATTCAGAAGAGGTGTCAGAAATATTTTAACATTCATCACGTTGAATATTAATTTACGTAACGTAATTCTGCATGTACACATGTGGATAAATTCTTACCTTAAGAAGAGCTTTGCCGTCCTTATCTTTGTCTTCGGGCTTCAAGGTAATACCTAATTTCTTCAAAAGTCCATCGGCTTCCTCTTTCTTGTAGTTCATGATCGAGTCAAAGACCTATTGATACGAAAAAATAAATATTACATCGTTTCTTTCAATTTTAACTTAGTTCGATAGAAAATTTTAAAAACATTTCAGACTAGGTGCCTATATTCTAATTTAAATGAATAAACATAACATAAAAATGATTGTGGCAACAACATCGTAGCTTATCATTATTGAACATAAAAATAGAGGTTCAATGACATCGTTTAAATGTCGTTGCAGATTTTGCTCTCCTTCCGTTTGTGCACGGGCCAACACTGTCTTTGTGAACGACTCAGAATTAACCAAGCCAGACACTATAGAGTGACGCTATAACGTGCCGGAAGGTATACTTTTAGGTCATCAAACATTACAAATTTATTATTTATTTACCTTGTAAATTGGGTCCAAGACGTACATGCAGAAAGACCGTTTGTTGTCGGCCTCTTTCTGTTTGCTCCATTTCTTTGTCTTGGGGTTAAAGAAAGATTCTCCCCATAATCTGTTCATTAGCTTGACTACATCAATGCCGAATTTCTCAGCATACATTTCTGAAAATTGTTTTAAAGTGAAAGCCCAGCCGTGAAGACCAGAACCGAAACCTACTGATCCTTTGCTAGGGTCAACCTGTAAATATAATAATAATGTTTAAAAATTGCATTTATTTTAAATTTAACAACATATCACATTTTTTTTTTAAAGGAATATCAGTTATAGTTCACAACTTCTATCACGGTTGTTCAGAAGAGGTGTCAGAAATATTTTAGAACAGTCATCATAATATGTTGCTAACATTTAATAAGATCATTCACCAATAAATACAATCAACTTACGCGAACTTCACCCATGGGACCATCATCATCAGAATAAGTGGCAATGATTACGTTGACGTTTTCAACAATACGCTGGAACGTCTGATACAGATCTTCACTGTCGAGCTGGAGTTCGAGCAGAGCACGGTCCATTTTGTTCATGAACAAAACAGGCTTGATACGCTCAGCAATCGCTTGACGCAGTACTGTCTCAGTCTGCACACAAACACCTGTAAAATATCAAAAGAAAAACTTTTACAACTCAGATTTCACTAGGCCAGCGTGTATCGCTAAAGCAACAAGTTCTCAGTTGGCCGTTCTTATCTGTCGTTCATTATTATTCAGAACAGGTCTGTGAAGAACAATCATCATTTAAAATATGCAACTTAAAATCAGTTATACGAGGAAAAAAATGAAGTTATAAACTTACCAGAAACGCAATCAACAACGACGAGCGCTCCATCAGTAACACGAAGAGCAGCTGTGACTTCACTAGAGAAATCAACGTGCCCGGGAGAATCGATCAAGTTGATCAAGAAACCCCTTTCGGATTTGTCACGCTGATCCGGGTTGTGGATGAATACACAATCCTTCTCGTCGAGTTCGAAGTACATCGAAATAGCACTGTAATAAGAAACCAGTTATGAAGAAAGAATGACCAAAAGTTGAGATTTTTCAAGAAGCATAATAAGAATAAGGTAGAATCAAAAAATAAAATACATACGTCGACTTAATGGTGATGCATCGTTCTTGTTCATCTTTTCTAGTGTCAGTGAAACGAGTTTCTCCAGCCTTTGCACCAGCAATAATACCGGCCTTGGAAACAAGGGAGTCTGTCAGTGTTGACTTTCCATGATCCACATGGGCAATGACGGACATATTTCTGATGTTCTTCTTCTTGTCCATCATCCCACGGATCTCGTCTACTGTAAAATTCACCTGAAAACAACAAAGAACATATTTAGAAAACCCAATATATTGTTATTTAAAACTCGAAAGCAAACTTTAAAAAAATCTAACCGTTACTTTTCAAAAACATTTTCATAAGTTTTTCAAACTGCATTTTTAATAGTGAATTTAAAATACAAAGTCCAAAAACTATGTATCGAATATAAAACGACGAAAAGCACAAAAGAAAGCTTCTGAAGAAAGATTGGCAACAAAACTCCAACATCTGTGCATTATGGAAATCGACCATGCACGTTTCGCTTTCCTCGTGTATATATCGCCGACGATATGGCTCCGAATAATATTAAATAGCGTTGAAATTGATTGTTGTGAAGAAATGCGATGCGACAAATTACAAAAGTTAACACAAGTTGTGAAATTAGGAGGCTTTCGCAAATACACGCGACACGTTGGCTAACTCGGGACGTCGTGGCGTCCGACTATTTTTAATGTTTCCAAACGTCCGAAAAATTCGCGCTTTTCGCTGATAGCACGAGGAATAACGAGATTCGCGTTTCTTTTTATTTGAGTCGACAATCCTTGAATTTCTTGAGTTCTCGTCCACGAAAGGACCAAGTTGCGCAATCCCGTGCAACCCAGAGATTTTACCATTTTACAGATTGAAAAGGGAATACGGGATAAAAAATATTGTACGACGGCGTTTCCGCGATCCTCGAGGTTTCTTTTAAGCGCGGTATGTTTCTTATAGAATACGTACCATCTTGGATGTTGTCCGATTATCGTTGGCTCGATCGAAAATATACGTGCGCCAACAATGGCGGACTCCCTGGGAAAGAACGAGACTCTTTCGAAATGTGAATGTGAACTCGGAACTCGGGTTTCGGACACAGGTCTGATGAAGAGGGCGCAGCCATTCGACATCCCTACTTCCGCGCTATTTCCTCGCGCCACGAAACCAAATCACTAGTGCGCAGGCGCGTACCGTTTCTTTCAAATAATAAATAACTCTACTGGTTTTTTAAAATTGTTTTGTCTTTTATTTTCTTTACTTTTCAATGATAATTAATTTAATAAACGAATCTCTTTTTATAGAATTGAAATGCATGCATTTGTGTATCACGAATATATTCTAGAGACATTCTGGGAACATTCTGCGTTGCGTATACATATGTACGCGATGGTAACAATCGCATTGCAATTGTATAGTTACTCAGAGGGCTCAGAGGGCTCAATTCTCGAAATCGGTTGGCGTTGATCGCGGAACCAATTTTATGGTGTCCTCCAGATGAGATTGAGAGAGACGGACTTATATGTCTATAGTTCATTATTCTCATTCCCCAAGTTACCGATCTATATATCATATCCTCTCTAGGCTTATTCCCGCGGTTTTCATATATTATTCACAACGTTCACAATAACCAATAAAATTGTTATACTGTCTATCAATTTGTATTATAAATTGTGAATTTCTGATCTTGTTGATGAAGTTATTTTGAAGCGTGGTTGCATAAAAATGATATTTAACGGTATGTATGTATGTATATACATATATGTATACACAGGGTGTGTCTCATAATACTGCGGAGAATAAAATATAAGGGGGTTCTAAAGTAGAACAGTTACCGACCTAACCTCGAAATACGAAAAATGTAAATTATAAATGATTGAAACGGTTTTTCAAAATTTGGGCTTTG
>JAPYZR010006146.1:0-16635 GCA_030522945.1 Trichopria nigra
ATAACTGACGTACAATGGACGTACAGTGGATCTACAATAGACGTAAACATAAACAGAATTTCTAACAGAGAAAAGCTAGGCTTACGTTAATTGTCCAATGGACGTCTGAGTGTGGACGTCTATTATTATTCGAACATATTTGTACATCCAATGTACATCCAATGGACGAATAGACGGAAATTGCACGAATCATGGACGTCCAGTGCTAATTGGGATATATACACCATTGAACATATTGAGATAAAACTTTCCATTAGGAATTCTGTTTAGGATGTGTGTCGCAGACTGATACTTTCCAAACACGATATATGCACAACAAAATATTTCAAAATGTAACAGTGTCAATATGTATATATGTATACTTTGGCGCGTTCGTACCAGATGCAATTGCGTAGGAAATGCCGGAAAAGGGTTGACGTCTCGATTCCAAGGCGTCTGATGAGATCTAAATTCATAAATAAGAAGGTCTCGCCGTACCTTTAGCTATGCGACGGAGGAGTTAACGTCGTTACGCTTTACACGAAGCGTACTTTACGCGAGTTCGCGCGGCGTAAAGGCGGAAACAGCCCACCTCGTAAAACCGCGTCTGCGACCCCGTTCGGAGCGAATTCGCGTTAGTAATGGCAAAGGGTTTTCCGCGAGATAAGATGAAATTCTTGGCGTTGACGTTGGGTGCAAATGATTTCGTGAATTGGCTAATTTTACGGTGGAATAACTTTAACAATTATTCAGACTGCTGTTTGCAAATTGTGCAAAAGTTTCCTATCATTACTCGACATTTTTCATTTTCTTACATTCCACCTTGGGAACTATTTGGGACCTAGTCGAATTGCATAATCGTAAACCACTAGCAAGCCCGTTTATTCCTAAATTAAGGGAATGCGAAAATGGAAACGCATTCGCGTGACGCAAGATAGACACACTCGTGGCGGGAATTCGCGATTGCACCGCAAAAGAATAATTTCCGATCCCTCGGAACGAGCGATCCCGTTGACTTTGTGTATAGACGCACGCATCGCGTGCATGCATTACGCAGAATGCACGCATAGGTCTCCCATCTTGGCAGCTCGATTATACATGCGTGTACACTGTCCCATTTCGACCCCTCGGAAGAATGATGCCGTGGTTTTAATTACTCGGGATGAAAGTGCGTGCACGCGTGCTCGTTATTCTTGCTTTTTTTCTTCTTTCCCTCGGCGTACTCTTTATCTTCGACGGTTCTCTTTTTCCTCAGTTACGCACCTTTTCATTCTCCACCGCTCGTTCACTTCAACCCCGTTCTCATAATTTGAGGTTTCATACGTCCGCATATATGTTCGTTTGCCCGCGATTTAGGACTCCCCGTTTCTGTGTCTGCGGGTCACCAGGTCTCCTCTTATTCGGCGCGAACCGAGTGCGGTAAGTGCAATTTCGTCCCGTCTCGTAAAAGATCTCGTTTCTTTACCGAATTGCATTCCTCAAACTCTGCGATCATCTCCTTAAATGGAAATTTCCGTAGAATTTGACATGTCGAATCCCAAATGTTGGGTCGTAAACCAAGGAATGATGAGCATTCGTGAATTCAGTGGAATTGTGTCGATCTCATCACAAGAGCACCATTCCTAATACTTTGTTATTTTCTTTATTCCAATCATTTCCAATCAATCAGAGTATAGTTAGTATGCGCAAATGTTTATGTAAATAAAAATGTTTAAAGGCATCGAATTTTCATCATGACATCAATGGATGTTCTTCATGAACCGGACGTTTCAGTGGGCATAGGGAATCATGGCGCAGTAACGTTGAAAAATAAGATATCGTTCAGAGTGTCTAATTACAGGCACCAATTATTCAAGTTTCCAATTTATTTGTACGTATACATGAAATGACTAAACGCGAATATATACCTGAGCAATGGACGTATGTATGTCGTTAATGCATACATAAGTACGTTCACGCCAAGCGGCGAATATTGACGTCCAATGATTACCCTCCAAGTTATTACCCAGATACGCTTTTGTATGATGACAACAACGTCATCGAGAATCCCGCGTCCACATCTCGTCATGACGATGCATTGTGTTGCGTTTCCCAATTTTCAGGATGAAGTGCATGCATCGCGGAGGGTTGGGAATTGTCTACATATAACGAGCATTCCTAACTTTTCTCTTTTTTACGTCTGTATTTTAACAGAAAAGCGAAAATTACGAGAAATCTGCGGTTGCTATGCAGGCTGCAGTCATTTCGTCATGCTCCTTTAAAAAAAAAAAAAAGCGGGAAAATGTTTCTGGAATGTTTGGAAGAATAATATGATCGTGCTAACCTGAATAAAATTAAAAAAACATCAATAATACAAGGACTAAGAGAAAATATGAAGGAGAGAAATTTATATATGAAAGAATGTCTAAATAAATAATTGTAAATCGTCAATGAAAACTCGTCTGTGCATGTTTTCGACAATTTCTCACGTTACTTTTCCAGCATCTGTTCGAGAATACGGAATCCAACCTCCTTTGATTGTCTCTGAATGAAGGAAAAAAGGTACGAATGAAAAAAGAAAACGGGGCGTTCAAGCACGCGAGTATAATAATGTAATCCCTGTATGCCTCCGACGTAAGCGCGCGATTGATCGAACATCGCTGTACAGTGGGTACGTAGCCCGGTGCTGGAGGGCGTATGGAAATTCTCCTTTGTTGCACCGCGAATGACCGCGACATGGTTTCAATAAAGCGCGTATATACATATAGTAATCAGTGCATGGATTTCCCACGAGTGACTCAGTGCGTTATCCAGGGACACGGAGTGGCGGAAGCCTTTTTCCCCACCCCTAGCTACCCCTCTTAACCGACAGTTTTCTCTCTTCCAATTAATCTCGGGAGTACGTCGTGGATGCTTATTGCGACTCGTATATACATACACTCTCGCGTGTAGCGAGTATAAAGATCCATTAAAATATGAACGTTTACCAAGAATTCGTCAGTATTGCATCGTTAAATAGATATTAGGAAGGGTGGACGATTTTGGAAGTAAAATTACGGATTTAGCGTTACCGCTTTAGTAATTGCGGCCCATCAATATGGAGCTTTAAAATCGAAATTAACAACCCGTAATCCCGGCCGGGACGAATTAGAATTTAGTCGAATTTCAGGGCTGCCGGAAAATGTTGTCGCGCTTTTCGGCCGGCTAAATCTAACGTGCTTAATTGGCTAGATTACGATGTAAATTAGTTAGTAGTTAAGTCTTCTCGAATTTAATCCCGCGGGAATAGTAACGCGGGAAGAATTTCTGCCAAAAACTTGCCTGGAACTTCCGAGCCTTCTAACCCTTTAGAGATTCCTTAATGAATTGCGAGGATGATCCGGGCAAAACTCGCGTACCATGTACAATAAATTCTGATTGTTTTTTCGGTAAAGTTAAGAAAGTTTTACGGAAAATGCAAACAATATACAACAATATCCAACAATATACAATAATTTCAATGCCGTTGTTTTATTGCAAGGTAATCTTCAAAATCCAAATGCGCGAGTCTCCGCAAGAATCGTTGCGAAAACAAGAGTTTTCATGCATGGTATGCTTTTTGTCTTTGTTGTAATACATATATAGTCAATGGACTTTCTTTAATTAAATTTCTGAGTCTCCAGTCATTTTCAAAATCACAGTCGAAATTCTTCTTCCTGACCTAATCTCGGCTACTTTGGTCGCCCTATCAATCAGTCCTCAAATATGAAAGTCAAGAAAGGCTATTTGTCGACACAATTTTCACTTTTAAACTATACAATTCAGATACCTTTTTCTGTAATGAAATGATAATATAATATAAAATTATTCATCACTTGATTCTCCAAGCCCTTTATCATTATTTAGAATGAGTAGTAAGAATTCCATTTCAGTCATTCGAAATATTGAAGTGCGAATGTAAATCACAATCGTAATAAGAAGTCATTTTATTAAATGAAATTGTCATTCTTAAATTCAAATCTTAGCTTCTTAGCCTCAAAGTTCGCGGATCAAAGTGTGGTACCCCTTCACCTCTGAGGAGCTAACAATGGACGTATGGATTTCAACCCATTGCATTCGATGACTCCATTCAAAGGCATTCGCAGAGTGTGAGCTTTCCACGCGGAAAGCTCTCATGACTTCGTCTTTAATCGCAGGACGTTGCCCCGATGCGTGAAGGGGTTTGGTACCACTGGCATAGATGCATAAGCCTACGACTTCTACGGGGGCTTCGTGTGCGTTTCCGCGGTAGGCACTCACACGCGACCCCGCGCGCGAGATGCGCGCCATGTGTGTGCGCGAGCAAGACGTACGTACCTACATTGCATGCAAATAAATATGCTCCGATTGTGTGGGGCGTAGGTAGGTATATGTATGCAGAGAGAGCACAGGGTGCAACAATAGGCTCTCGGCGTAGTCGCCATGGTAACCCCATCAATCCCTTAGAAACAGCTTGAGGTCTTAAAGGAGAGAGGATTCGCTATTACGCGGCTTCCTCGTTCGCGGAATATCATCGAGAATTGCACGGGGTTTCCCCCAGACATTGGGCTCTACATCCGATGGCGCTCTGGAGAACGTTCTTCCGCTTCTCGGCTGGATCCGGGAACGAGGCTGGCTTCCTCTGGAATGACGACGTTGATGACCGACCAACCAGCACGAAGGAAATGATCGACGTACCGGTACAATGTCGGCTTACCGTATGAGGTCCGACGTGGGAGTGAGACAGTCCTATTCAAACTGGCGCTACTCCAGTCCCAATACGCACTTGGAATTATGTTGTCAATTTTGAGGTTAGGGTGCTCAGCTCCGCATCAAAGAGTTACACGTTGGGGCGCTTTAGAATAGGATTCCATCGGGACTATAGTAATTCGAATTGTTTGACTTATTTCCACTGCCTGAATAGCTTCTCGAATTCAATCAATTTCGGAAATGTCTGGGATTCTGATAGAGAATTCTACGGCTGCTATCAAATGACAATTTATCCATCAAGCAAAGACTAAACACGTTTTTCATATTCCTTTCAAAAATCTAAGAATAACTAAGACTATGTATATACCACGATGTATTCTGAGTCATATTTTGATATTGTTGGTTTGATTTGATAGACTTTGCTAAGATCTCTACCGTTTTCCTCTTAGCATATTAATAATATGTAAACACGCCATTATTTTCATAGAGACTAATTAATTAGCTCCGTCCATCATCCACGACCTAAGGACTAGCAGGAGCACATGCAAACTAGCTAACTAACTCAAGGGCATTCAGAAACTCCGATGTTCATTACCACCACTATCCATTCTCGCCTCTGATCCCAATCTTGTATTAACTGGAGGCATTACTCCCCTAACTATCCCGCAAGACAAGAGGTTTTTAATATTGCACCCCTTTATCTTCTTCGTTACAATATTTCATATACATACATGTATATATATAATTCTGTAGATTATAAAAAGTGATGCAAGTATAGCTCTGATAATTGTTATTTTATAAAATTATGACTATACTTTGCAATTTCTCTATATTTAATGATACTGAAATTTATATCGTTTTAAAGTGGTTCAGCAACGAGTACTTGTTTTAATTTCAACTTTATATTCACGATAGATAGAAAGTAATATTATTTCAATTGTTTTCAACTAGGTCCATAATTTGTCCATTCGAAATTTAAAATTTCATAAAATAAACTTTTAACGAACGTTTGAAGAAATTGCGGGAATTTGTCTGAACGTCGGTTAAAGATTCTCATGATGCTACACCCTATAGGTTGCGTAATGGTCAGCGCCATATGCTATATGCATGCGGAATCTGCAATCACGTTTTCGTAATTAATCGTCCGTACATGACAGCGAATCGAATCGATCATCGACCGTGAAGAAAATGAAAACAGAAAGAGGATAGCTCGAACTTGATTGAGATTTATTCTAAGATAACTGATGATTATGTACAGGATTATTTTTGTTTCTAGATATCTATGTTCTATAAATTATTTTTTTTTCTATTTACAAATATGCAGTTTTGAAAAAAATGTTAAAAAAACAATGGGTAACGGCGGTCCCTTCAGCAATTTTCTAGAAGAAACGTGTATTTATTTACATGCAATTTTAATATCATGTAAACAAAAGTACGAGAAAAAAGTAATCAGAAAAACATTCAATTTATAATCGGTATGCCATCGTTTGAGCTTTGTATTGCGTGGGAATAAGGGGGTTCTTTTCACTGACCACGTTAAAAAATAAAGAACGTCGTTACCCATGGTCTATAATCTAAAATTGTTGACTACTTCTTTTTCGGGTTTTTGCTTCTTCCTCGAGTAGTTTAAGTATTGCGAAGAGTTACATATACAATTACAGTAAGAATAATGTCTTGCAAATTGTTTTTGCGTAAGTGTTGCTTGAAGAAATCTTACATTATACTGTCAAAACGACATCAAAAGAAAAAAAAACCTTGAGTTAATAGTGACGACCATTCAATTGACCGCTTGTTACCATTCAACTCTAACCATATGTTAATTCATTTTTTATTTTCATGATATGAAAAACAAACGCCGGATAAAAAAAAAGCAGAAAAAGTTTAAAAAGGAGCCTGAGAATATGCATACCATTCTTCCGAGAATATACCTTCGTGCACATCCGGTTCATGGCAGCGTGAATTTCCGCGCGAAAACAGCATAATCTTTTGTGGCGTATCAGCCTTCCAATTTAATTAAACATCGTGGAAATAGTGGTGTCGCATTATTGAATAAGGTAATTTTCAAATAAAGAAATTCTTTTATGCATTCAATACGATCGCATCAACCCACATCCTAGCGTGAGAATCTTCATGCATAAGTGATTGCGAATGAAACATCTTTCAAAAGTAATCTGCTTTTATTAGTAAGTTTATGTCGATTAAACGGACGTCCCTTTGGAGTGAATAAACTCACATTGCTCGTAAAAGTATACATTTTTCTTCGCCGTTTTTATTTTCTTTTCTCGTCTTTTATCGAAGGAAATAGTAGCGATTAAAAAGTTTGCATTTTTGTATTGCTTTCTACTGGCCCTATTGTGTCCCGCGTTTACAGAAGTCGAGGAGTAATTTCGTCGTGCGTGGGGTTAATAATATATTTTTTAAATCTTGGAGATGCTGAGAAAAATTATTGTACCTTATTATATGCCGGTTTCCTTCAACTATTGAATATTTCTATAAAGTCAACGAATTTTTAATATTTTATAAGCGGAAGTCAAATATATATCGATTTGATTAAAAATATTGTTTTGTGACGATAAATTGTGTTAAAAATAAACATTTTTAATGTTGAATGTATGTAATAAAATATTTTTTCCAATACATAAATGATACTTCTAGTCTATATTTGATTTTCATCAACCCCGTCCGGGAACTGATCAACGATTTTCGAGTTCCGAATCATTGGGCTCTTTTCATCAGTATTTTTTTTTTTCAATAAAGATATCGTAGCAGGATTTTAATACCATACATTCGTGTTCATCTGTGCATGCAGCGGAAACGGAGTCAACTTTGACTGCCTCGGAGCATGCCGGATGCGTCCTCCTATCAGATGCGCGTTGACGGCTCCCGTGGGGCGACGAAATTAGGGAGCTAATTAAGGCCGTGAAATTTCGGAGGACTTTGTCAAGCAACGTCTCGACGCTTTGCTTTATGCAGATGGAGCGGCTGTCGGACGAGGGAAGGCAAAGTCGTGCAATCTCGTCGAAGTGCGTTAAAATTATAAAGGCGATTGTGTCACTCGGAAGTGAAACAAAGAAATTGTTGTCGAAGAAATTACAGCGTTAAATCGCTCGATGATACGTTTATACCGACAATCTGATTGAGAAATATGTTTTTCTGCAGAACAGTCACTGATATATGCCTACGCAAATATCGTACAGGCTTTTGGCTCGCCTAAGATCAAAGCGATAGTCCATGTCACTATGGACTCTGTTGTTGTTTTTTTTTTTTTTAAGTTCGATTGATATTTACTGTCCTCATAAACTTCTTGTTCGTTTGTTACTATTTAATTTCTTTAGGAAAACACAGGTCGGTAAAAAAAAACACATTTTCGACGGTTGTTTTAATTTCCAAACTCACACAAACAAAACTCATATATATGCTCTGTTAAAAAATTTGTTAAAAAAAAAAAAAATATTTCTTGAAAAATAGAGGTTATGTGTCATTGTCTTTACAAAAAATTCAACATGAATACGTACTTTATGGAGATGGAGATTTATTTCTCATTTTTAAACTTGGCACTAAAATTTCAATTTTTGCATTCATTCTTTTCCTAGCGTGCTTAGTAATCCTAATGATAGAAAGCAGAAGCATGATAAAACTGAAAATCACAATACAATCCTTCAAATATATTAATCTATTGATATATAAAAACATTAGTTTCGTAAATTTCAGTATTTAAATAAACGCATAAAGAGAAACCACCAATAGGATAACGAATACAGAATCTTTTATAATCCAAAATTCTAATAAGCGTAAAGAAAATTGCAGCATTTATACTTCTTGAAAGCGGGTCTGAGTGATTGGTCGATGGATAAGGAGAATTTCATGCCGGACGCTGTCAGCACAGGCAGTCAATCAAGGACATTCAATCAGCCTAATCTGATCATGAGATGATCGAAATGGGAGGGTCGTCAGAAAGGGGTAAGGAAGAAGAGACTTGATAACAAAGACAATCGAAGTCAACGAGGATTCTGCAAGGAGATATATACAATCGAACTGCATACTTAACACGAAAGATACCAGCAACCACTTCAGTTAAGCATGATTCTACACTTTATTGAGTGTACTAAAATAAATGACGAAACTATAAATGTGATTTATTTTTCGTTATTCGAAGCACCATGTTGATTACTTACGTGTTTTATTTACGTGGAATTTTTTTAATTGACTTCCACTTCTATTTGGACACTTTTAGCATCATATTACTGGAAGGGGTATTCTACGTAAGTCATACATGATATGGCTCCTAACTCTTCGTTCCTACCGCAATGAATAAGAACTTATCGTAACGTAAGTTTTTTTATTTGACAAACAAAACACCTATATTTGAATGGGTGGGTGGGGACTTGTGAATCGATGAATTGATCGCGGATGGAGGGTATGCACCTTTCGACAGACAATGAACACGCAACATCCGAGGGTGCTGCATTATATATTTCACCCCAGCGGACACGTAGTACAACATACCGAGCAAATAGTTGCCAATGGTTTGGCAGCAGCAATATACGCGACTTGGAAATTGGCAGAACGAAACGAACGGGTTGAAGGAAGAGAAGCGCTCTCTCGGTGCATCGGGCATTGATTAATGGCACGCCTGTTGCAGCTCCGGTTACAATGCAATTCGCTTTACGCCGCGCTATCCGGCCAGTGTTTGTACGAAGTGACAAAGCCGTGACAAGAGTGACACGGTGACATGGTACGAGCGGCAACTAATTAATCATCGTGGAACGACGGGCGACCAATGAATGTGCGACCATGATTCGCGCCTCTCTTTCCGTTTCGCTTTCTCCCGGAGCTCCCGTTTTCGGCTACACTTTCCTCCCGTTCATGCCAAAACCTCGTATATCCTCCCCTCCACTACATGGGATGCTTCTCCGTCTTGCTCCTTTTGTTGACTGGTATAGTTGCGTATTTATACCCCGCAGGGAAAACCGAAATCCAAAACGCTTAGCATCCGTGACTCGCAGAGTAAATGGGAAAGTGCTATTTTCAGTAGATGACAATCCCAGCGATGGATTAAAATAAATTTTACGTGAATTAGATTTTAGCCTGACAGCATGCGATATCAAGAATTTCACCAACGTCACGTACGCTGTTCACAGAATATCTCGAAATATTCTATATTATGAAATCCCGCAAACATGTAACCAATTTAAAAGATATGGTCATCGTAGGAATTCTATTGGTGACTATATTAAGCTATATTACCCTGGTAGAAATGAAAACATTTCTTAGCCAATTCTTAGACAGTTCAGATATTTACCATGTTAAAGGCATAGGAGAAATGGATAGTGTAAGATTTCTACTAGGGTATTTTATTCGTCATTTTGCCTCATTCTTATTGGATGTTCCGGTACCTTTTTACCTTTAAAGTAACTATTTATTCGTTTCTTTATTCTTTCAACACATTCGAACGTTTATTCAACCCTATTGAACCTAATACATGTATATATAAAACTGGGCTGAATAGGGTACACCGATGAATGGGTTAGAAATAAGGGCACGGAAATTCCGTGATGAGATTGGTGGAATGTGAAGCAAACATGTCAGCGATACAGAATTGTTATACGACATGAATAGCAAGGTTTCTTGTCTTTTATTTTGAACATTACTTTTTGACAAAAGATACTCTTGTATAACAAATGAACTGTTGAAATTCTTTTAACAGGCGAAAAAATGATGTCATCTATAATTTTATACTTCGTCCAGAACTTTTAGAATCTGTGGCTGTATTGTATCCACAAGGTAATGCATTGTTAAATGTCGGAATCATGTTGTTGACCAGAGAAAATTCAGATTTTGGAATATCGTGTTCAACAGACCGATAAAAAAAACTTAATAAGAAGGTTAAACAATTTTTTCAAATTCCTTACTTTCCGATTGAAGAACAACCATTCTTTTCATGCTTTAGGAATAACAACGTCGTACGATATTAAATTCTTTTGTGATGCTTCGCTCTTCCCAGCTTCCTGTCACTTTAACTGTCCCTTTCGTGAAATTATCGCCAGGATTCCATCGGGACGCGACAACATGGGTATATGCGCGATCCGCGGAATCAAACGATCCGGCGAGGTTTACCAGATCGCCATTCGATTTGCGTATCTCTCGCCGCAGCATATCAACAAATCGCTCACGACGCCTTGCGATCGCCCGTCCTGTATGCACAGACGCGATCGATCCATTATGTTTGCCACAATACAGCCACGGTGGCACAATGACAGTAAGCATTGCAAAGCAGCGTCGGATCGACGCGATGATAAGGGCGGTGAGATTCACGGTTTATAGGGGAGTGACGACTACGACCCTTGCAATAAAACTGCAATAGTTTGAATGGAAAAGTTAACAGAGAATTGTGATTGGCACTTTTTCTTGATATGAATATCAGTTATTCAATCGAAAATTAATTTATTATAGAGAAAAAAGTGTGAAAATGACCCTATCTTGTTAACCAGGCAACTACTCACTTACCTTTACTATCAAAGTGATGTTCAAAACTTAAAAAATAAACCTTACAAGAAAGTTAGGGGTGAAATTATATACGTAATATTTCTATATATTAACAATCAAAATAATGTCCAAGTATATAACATTGATCCTCTATACCCTCGATTATCGACGCTACCTGGAATCTATCAGGACATAAAATATCGGAACTATCATCGACAGAAGAAATAAATATCCCATCTCGTGAATTTCGAAGGGAATAAAACAAATTCCGTATATTCGTAACCGGAGTCGAAGCCACTCAGTTGGATAATGGATAAGACTCGGAAAGCGAATAAATATCGAAGCAGCTTCGGAATCAGATCAGTCTCAAGGAAGACGAATTCCACTGTCCACGGCAATTCTCTTAAACTATTGAAGCCAAGTGCACCCTGGAGAGTCCCCAGCACACATTTGTACACCCGCGTGCAGAAATCGAGTTGTCGACGTTTCGCTCTCAGCGGCCTTTATTTATACTTGACTGTCCCATATGGTTTATTTTCGGTCCGTGTGTTTCATTTTTATACTGCACATTTCTTATGATACTTTCGTTGAGTAAACAGATACAATATATAATATTTTGATGGTCGGAGTTTATTTTCTGGGTGAGGTTCCAAGATAATGAATTGAATTGCTTGATCGGGCTTACTGAAATGTTTTCTTCAAACGATGTGCGGTACATTTGATCGAGACCTTTGATGTCCATGATACATTTTTTTTTTTTTTTTTTTTTTTTTTTTTTTTTTTTTTTTTTTTTTTTTTTTCTTTGCTTTTATTTAAACATCGTATTAAGCTAGATATGAAAATAAGGAATGAATGAGGCATTCGCTGATCTTATATATTGAATGTTTATGAAGTACTCCTTTCGAAAAGTTTGTACGGGCAATTAAAAAAGGGGGCATTTAATATATTATTTTCAAAGCAGTTATTTTATATATTACTAAATATAAAAGAATGTGCACAAGTAATTTAGTAACAGATTAGAGCTTTTTTATTCATATTAAAATCACGAAACTATTGTTATATTTTGAAGCAAAGATTAAACTGTAGTGATGCCTGATATTATTTATTATCTACTATCGTATCCGACATTTCACTGCTCAATAAAGTGAGATATTAATTAATTTTTTCATGCTTCTGCCAGTCGATTCTTTATTTATCCAACATTTTATACGGGTTGATTAAAAATACAGTGGACGATATGATACGAAACTAATTTCAATGCTTCATTCATCACCTTTAAATCTCTCAACATAGAATGAAAAGCCTTTTATCTGTATTTTTAAATTAACGAAAAAATACGGAATCTCGTTGCAGCTATGTATATATACACACAA
Source organism: Trichopria nigra (assembly GCA_030522945.1). NCBI lineage: Eukaryota > Metazoa > Arthropoda > Insecta > Hymenoptera > Diapriidae > Trichopria > Trichopria nigra. The sequence goes on from JAPYZR010006146.1 coordinate 12,525, forward strand.
TAATATATTATATATAATGTATATTATATATACAAATATATATATAATACATATAGCATATTGTGTTATATGTTTATTACATTAAATAAGAAATACCGAATTCATTATACATAATAATTAGTAAAACCGTGGCTTCTATAACTATGCTAAATATAAATCATTTTTATAATTATTAATAATATTTTTTAGTATACTTTTCAAATTTAATTATTACAATGTTTAGGTTGCGTGATCCATAACATGTTCAGTAACACATTATAAACATGATTTCTACAGCAATCAATAATTTAATAATCATTATAAATTTGCGACTAATTTATTAATATTTTGGTATATCTTTATCTACAACTTCAATAAAATTGTTTCTTAACCCCATAACACTGGGAAACTAGCTTTGTTATTATTTTTCCATTCTCATTACATTAATTATAGGATAGAAATGATTATAAGAATAGACTTATCCGGCTGTTTCTAGGTGTGCTCTTTCAGAAATGGATTTATATTTATTTATTTCTTCTGTATTTTCATAACTGCAACCACTGCATAATAAAACATTTTTATAATTTCATTTAGTGGTAATACGGAAAAGTGCATTGTTATTTACAACCATACTGTAGTTGTATGAAAAAATAGTCAACAAATTTACGATTTTCTCTTCACTTCGTAACCGCTGAAAAATCTCATGTTTTTCTCTGTCATCAGTGACGAAATTAGTTGTAGTTTCTTAGAAAATATTTTAAAATTATGATTTATGTAATATTATTAACAAAATAGCGGTTCTAAACGGGAAATCAAAATTTCCGTGAATATGGTCCAACCGTATAATATCGAATTAATTAATTACGCCCTGATTATATTCACATACCAATTTAACGTCTGTTGTAATATATCAATTTAATTCCACGTGTTGATAACGATGAATATTTTTGGAAATAAATTATATAATATAATCATAAAGAGTATTCTCCAAATCATGATCGAATATGTATCAAATCGTTATGCTTCATTCATCTTGAATTTTCAATAATAGTTCGTGTCAAAGTGACGACAGATAAATTCGAAAGCAGGTAAATATTTCCTGGGTAATTTATTACCGTACATACATCCTATACCTGTTAATTAACGTAATAAATTAACAAATAAAATGACTATGTATCTAAGTTATTGCTGGACTATTGCAAATTAATCGTACGCCTATTTTCCCCGATATAAATAATTAAATCGAATCCCATTTAAGCGCGGAGCATTAAAAATTCCCGTCGTCGACTTTCAGGCAGTTTCGACGGTTTCACAAGAAAGTTTCGGTGGCTCGTTAAAACGCAACCTACACTTTTCCCATTCGCTAATGCGTTCCGTATTTTATTTTTATTTAAAGTACGCTTGGAGGACCAGCCACAGCTTGGGTCTCTTTTCCAGCTTCCTGCATCTATCGTATCTCATCATCTCGCACGGGCGTTTAATTCCAAAGCGATTCGATCGATTACCGCGATTCAAATAAAATGTAAATAGCTGCCGTGCGACTCCCGTGTGTTATGCAAATTCGTCTCGGTAATCACTGAGTGGAAGCTGATGCCTTCCTTTGCCGTTAATGGACGGGAAAAATATCTCCAGAGAAAAAACGCAGTCAAAATACGAGAAAGGGGAGTATATAAAAAAAACACAAAGTTTCTTATTGTCGATAAAATGTTATTGTTTACAATTTACTAACGAAATACATCAAAGAGTATAAGGTATCTTATACGCTATTTTATTCCCATTTACTTTGGACACTACAGATAGGAGAAACACCTTACCGTTTCGTCAAATATTTCCCTGTCAATTTCCAACATACACACTACGTCAATATCAACGTCTACACGAGGAGCCACAAGGTTTGTCAACAGAAGATATTTGTCTTACGTCATAGATTGGATTGATTCACGACCCTGGTCATCCGAGAGATTCCGCTTGTGCATTAAGTACTTGATCGAAATAAGGGTATTTAGATCAAGATACACTTTCGTTGTTCTTTGTAAGTATTAAACAATTTTCAATAATCAACACCTTCAGACAAACTGTTTCTGATTACAGTACTCGTCTGAACCTATTATAATCGGAAATAAATTGTTTGAACTTCATGGTCCCATGTCTATCTCAATCTGTTGATAGATGTAAACGAATTTACGACGAGATTTCACATTGCCCCTATGCCAACCACAATAATGCACCTGATATTCGATACAGGATCACCACTTGACCACGTTTTACACGGGTGATTGAGGTACAAGACAAACTTGACATTTTTCAGCACGCGTATACCGACAAGATATGTCATTAACGCAACTGCACTTTCGCCAGAATAAAGACGATTTGTTCGCCACCAAAATTCGAGCAACTACATTCTAGTGCTCGTCAGTAGGCTAACAGCATCTCAAAGCTATAATTAATTTATCAACGTGCCGTCGCATCTCCAATGACCTTTACAGCATACAAAGATGGGCTGTAACGCATTACGTAATGCAGCAGCGCCAAGTAGTTACATAATGTGTCCTCGAGCAATTCGCAAATACAGATAGCGGAAGCGTTCGATGGGTACAATAATATTCCTAATTGAAGCACTTAATGCCCGGCAGCGTCGATATTCCAATAACTCACTCCTACATCCCCGGTAGAGTCCGTCTAATGGTGTGAGGTGTAAGGGTTCGATTCCCTCGGAACTCGGTCCTTGGGTTCTACAGCAATACATCACTCTGTCCGCAGCCCCGTAACTCAGTCCGAGCGCGTCACACACTCTCGCGATGCCTCCCATACAAGCGTACGTCCGGAATCGGTCAGCGTGGACACGCATGGTCAATAAATACACACCGGTGTACCACGGAGAAGGGTGCCGGAATACGTACATGTCACACATACACGCGCGGTCGGGGAAAGACAGGGTCGAACAGATATATGGCCCGAGGTGGACGACGTATCTAATCTAACCCTTCTGGACAAGATACTCCGTGATGGCCGAAGGTTGTTCGGTCGACCGTTAATTCGCCTACGGGCTACGATTCGACTAATATATCTTCATATATAAATAATTATCTTCCTCGGCTCAGTACTTCGAGGAGACCGTTGGAGGATCGAGGTCGGTCATTTATAATTTAATAAGTTTAAGGTCAATCTGTTATGTCGATCGATCGCGATATTCGCGACCATTATTCAAATGTGGACAGCCTACAAAAATAATTACACGCTATATATCACATCAAATTTTAGATTAGCCTTCACGTGTACGGCGACCAATTTTTCAAACATTTACAAATCTTGGGTTTTTATCTGTCATGCTGGGTTGCAGCGCGAGGTGCTGAGTGTGAAGATTACAACGATTCGGTTTATTTAAGTCACCGTGCCTCCAAGTTTTAATAATCTCCTGGCTTTGATCGACCCCCAGGTTTCGTGAATAATTAGCAAGATAAAAGGTTTTCGATTCGACACCAAAGCTGACCCGATTTTCGTCCCGCTTTTTAATTGTCCAGATCAAACGCCGATAAAGTCTGGATCGCAGCGTCGTCCGTAATTACCGAAACGTAAAGCCGTGAACTGCTAAGGGTCGAAATGCGATACTCCTAGAATCGATTCCAAATCAGATGCCGAAATTGTGTGCCCTCACACCGTAGGAGAGAATATCTATTAAGGGAACACAATTGCACCGCGGGAGGTGCGAGACAAAAAGCAAAAGACCCCTCTCGAACCGTATTATCGTCCAGCCGCTAAGAGCAATATGATAACCGCCGACCAGAGTAATAAACCTAAAATGTCTAACGGAGCATGCGATAGATTCCGTGCGCCGATACGGCCCGCATGGGCGCATCTGCCGCCATATTGCGATCTCGAGCATTTATTACTATGTATTTATGTATGTGCCGGCGTGTACACGTGCACCTAATATGCCTCGTAACCTACCGACTGCAGCTAGCCCGCACACCGGCGGTTCGCACTTGCGTGTTAAAAACGTCACGTTCGCATGCAACGTCTTCTAAGAAGACAAATTTCGGTTTTGTAATGTCTTTTGGGTTTGATTGTTTTAGAGCAAATATCGTACGACAATCGGTAGATCAACTCTTAAAAATTTCGGAAAATGACTTAA
>JAPYZR010006148.1:0-20510 GCA_030522945.1 Trichopria nigra
AAAAAAGGGAAAATAAACATGTAATTAAATTGTACCTATATGTTTGTTAATATAAATTGGTATTTAAATTAATTTTAAAAAATTATATTTTGTTATTTAGGATTTTTTTTTTTTTTTTTTTTTTTTTTAATTTACATATATTACTATAACAAATATACGTGAGAACGTTTATTTTTAATATTTAATGCGGATATACAAACGACAATAAAATATTACAATTACCCTCAAAAGTTATATAACCTTTTACCGGACGAAAAATGATTAAAGTTTTAAATTTTAAATGAAGAAAGCTGGGATAACACATTATTGCTTTAGCTAAGTTACGCAACCTTTTTCCAAAAGACGAAGATTTTGCCCGTGAAACAAACACCAACTTAAAGCGTAGTTCCGAATCGACGTTAATATAGTCGAAAATCGTTCAAGAACAATATTAAATCAACGCTTTTACTGTTTGGCAAACTAATTACGGAGGTTTTTAGGTCAAGAAGATCGAGCGAGAAATTCGACAGCATCGGAATCAATTTATATCGGAATCGCGCGCTTTTTAAAACGTGCGTTTAAAAGAGCTTTGATTATATACGTGTGTATATATACATATATATGCTTCGAACGAAAGAGTACGATTAAACAATTGAAGTATATCGATATATCATTGAAAAATTATTAATTCCTCATTCGAACGTGACGATTTCCTTGCATGGGTGAGGTCACTGGTGCAAAAGTGATATAATGTATACCGAAAAGTTTGTGTATTTTGCGATTTGTCAATTTTTTAAAGAAATTATATACACATTTAGCGCAAGAATTGCGACATTGTTATTAATTTACAAAACAATGTTGTACATGGTTTAAAAAAAAATCATATTATTTAGATACTTTTCAATGAATCGTATTTAAAGTAATTCATAAACGTAAAATCACCACCAGAGGGCACTATATATAATTCTCTCTCGCAAATAACGGATTACATATTTCAATTTTTTTTTTTTTTTTTTCTTTTTAGTTTATACGTGTAACGGTAAAACATTTTACGACAATCTATACGTGTAAATGTAATTAATTCGTGGTTTTGTAGATTAAATTAATGCATTATACGCGTTGTACAATTAAGGGTTTTGGCGAAAAGTACTGCAAATCAAGACTCGCATATATAATGTAAAATTAAAGCGAAAAAAATTCCGTCGTAAAAAAGCATTATATGACTTCGCGGCTCCTACTGTGATATATTCACCCTAGCTGCTGATCACCACCTTTTATTTTTAGGCAATTCCACGCAAACATAATTTCAACACATATTATATTCAAAAGCCAGTCGCGAAAAATAGCAACAAGTATATACTAAAGATCAGCATTTCCAACCGACTCATCTCGCCTCGCGTCAAAGATCAAAAGGAAAAGGTGTATGTCAGCGTGGCCTTTTTTATCGACTGGCCTACTTTGGAATCGCCTTGGGACAAAAGGTACATGTCCGTCCGTTTATGTTCGTGTCCGCTTATATGCATGTATATTTTTTCATCGACGTTAGGCGCGCATCTTAAATAATAACCATCTAGGTTCTCGTAAAATTCTCATAAATAAATCAGCCCCGAACGTGTCGCGTTTATCGATTTATGCTTGAAGCTCGGAAAATCGCATTTCCTCCAGATTTCAAGATTGCGAGGCTGCTTTAGCGATGCAAAGAAAAATAAACGTTTTCTCGCCAAATCGCGCGCATATTCGAGAAAAAGGGAAGAAATGAAAATGAAGAAGCGAAGCCCGAACGAAATGTCTGACCGACTGTAGAAGATACAGTAAAATCATATGACATTTTAGAAATGTTTGATACGCCAACTTTGTCGATAAGAAAGCGTATACGATATAGATAATTGAAAATTTTCTTGAGAATAACCGACGAGTTGAATTTAAAAATTGGAGCATAATATAATGTAAAATGAAGTGTCCACGGTCTTGATTTTAAATAATGCATTTTATTCGATCCAATTTTATACTTGATTTTCCTGACCTGCTGCTCTTAATAATTTTGTCAATTGTTCAAATGATATAATATAACTTTTGTGACATATATAGCCACATGAAAATTCCAAACTTCCTTGCAGCTGTCGGAATGTACGGAAAATCGTTCATACATGAATTTTTTTTGGCAATATTTCCCTAAAGTTGATATATACTATATAACGATGTTATATTTTATTTAAGATTGTTTCTATCAACTTTTGGAAATAACTACAGAGAGGACAAAAAATACTTTTCGTACATTTTCAGAAAATTCCAATAAAAAAACTTTTCAAAAAGTCTAAAAAAAAAACTCCAGTTTATATCCGCCATGTTAATTTTTTTCCGGACTTTATTATTTTTAAAGTTTTTAATTTAGGCTTAATAAAACACTTTTATATCCGCAAATGGGTGTGTATATTTCCGGAGTCGTTTAAAACTTTCAGATAACAAATTTTTTTTCAGTAAAAAAAAATCGATTTTTTTTTTATACATATAGTAAAAAGAAAAAAAAAATTCATTAAACTTCTATTATGACGATTTCTATTATGACGAATAAAAAAAAAACAACATATATATATATAAAAGTGCATTTTTGTAAAGTTTTCTTTTTTCAACCTTACAGCTCATCGTCACGAAGTTTATATACACTGTAATAATACATTGATTGTTCCTAACAAAATTGATTTTTGAAATGACTACGGGAAACAATTCAAAAAAATTATAAGAATTTTGATTTTTTATTAATCGACGTTACGATTTGAAAATATAAACAAAACAAAAAGTAACCTCAATTTTAAAGCAAAAGTCTTAAAAATCTTAAAATCTCTCCTACTGCATGATCGCACTTTCCAAATTACGTGGAAAAGCCATTTATAATCTTCTATTTCCAACGTTATCGCTTTCTTCCGTCACCGTTATCAAAATATTTGTCCACCAACGATAGAACACTTTATAAACGAAACACTTTTCGTCGGATAATTAATTCACAAAATCTCGCAACGCTCGATGATTAATCGAACTTTGAAAGATTATCGACTCACAAAACATGTATATGAATTGTACGTATATACATGTGTGTGTGTGTGTGTGTGTGTGTATTGTTAAATCGTAGATAAAATACATTTATAAATCTCAATCGGACTACACACACACACACACACACACACACACACACATATTTATATAGGTTATCATCGTGCTCAATTTCTTATTCATCCGCTCGCGAACAAGAAATAATTTCAATGAGACATTATTTCGAATCTTGTAGTCGGCGGAATTTTACATCCGGTTAATAGTTTATGTAAATTTGATTCGAATTTAGTCGAATTCCATTAATTATTCATAAAGAAAGTTGGCAAACGCGGCACGGTACTTTTCAACGACGCGCGCGCTCTTGATTATAAATACAAATATAGTCGGGTACACATGGTTGTAAGGGCTAAAATGCACAATGTAATTACTACAAGTACGAATATGTACATTCGGCATTAACCGAGTATTTACCACCTTGTCCTCCTCGGGTAGATTTGCATAACCGGACAGTAGTTTGCCGATATGTAAAGAATATTGGTACGTCGTTAATTGAATGCCAGTTATTATTTATTCGTATTTAATTATTTCAAATAGAATTAAACGTCTGTAATAATAGACGCAATTTAGAAAATATTCATTAATTTTCGAGGCATCAAATATGTAGTCAGTCAGTTAATATATGTAGCAAACCTCGAACCGCTCCCATCTGGATTGAAGACCAGATTCGCATGCGAAAACAATGTCCATATATGCTACAATTCAAATGAGATTTCACTCTGTTTTCTTTTTTTTTTCGAAAGGAAACATCCCCTTTATAATTTGATGTATCTCTTGTTCTCGTACAACATGAAAAAAAAAAGATAATACTTTGTTTCAATGAAAAATGAAGCCGCGGAGACTGGTATACGAACTGAATTAAAAATAGAGAACAGCTCCGAAATATTTACAGAGTGAAATTGGAGCAGCGACTTTTTAACGGAATATAATTCACGTATATGTGGATATACGGCGCATATAGAATCTTTCGGAGCGAATTACGTAAACATCATTGGTTCACTCTACATATTTTACACGACTGAGTAATTACTCGGGGCATTTATATATATATATATATATATATATGTATATGAGTGAAAAAAGTATACCATGGAGGAACTTTCGGTTTGCATTCGTATAGGAAATTCTTCGCGAGCTTGATTACACACTTTGTTAGGTCGCAGTTGATGAAAAATAAAAATCCTTATACAATTCATTAGAGTTTATTATTTTCATGCTCTTCCTTCAATTCAATGAAAAAGTCGTATTCTTTCAAGCCGCGATTAAATACGAAGAATCCGCAGAAGTACAAACTATTTTTTATATATTATAAAATTTCTATTAAATTGTGAATTACACATTATGGAACGTGAAACGTTGCCACGTGCCATTATATGCCGACGCTTTTTTCACGGAGGAAAAAGTATAACAGTCGAGAAATTGCGAGGAAACACACACTCGAGAACGCCTCAAGTGCCTGGATCGCTTATCCGGGAAACTCGACAATAAATAAATGTATACCCAATTAAAGCTTAATCGATCATCGAATCTTCTAATGAATTTCGAGATTTTGCCGGTTATTTTCGTTTATCGGCAAATAAATAAGTTTGCGAACAAACAACTTTAAAGTACTTTGGTATTCGCAGCCGGGCTAACTTCAAGAAAGTCATAAATCACCGCAAACAGCTCCAAGTGTAACGTTCTAATTTCAGTTGTTTGCATTTCATACTTGGTCTAATCAAGTGCAATCAAACCTTTTATATGCACACCGTGAATGGATTTCTTATATATATGTAAAACGCAATACTTTTTTCGTATTCGCCATTTTCTCCAATGATATTATAGCACATTGTATCATTAAATGTTCAAAAAGTGCATTATTAGAATTCGATTAGGTTCATTCTTTTCATTGGATTAAACGGAAGATTTTCCCTTTACCGCATCCGTATCTTTTTTAATAAATTTTAGCTTATTTCATAAAGATGGTAAACGTAGGATTCGTTTTAACTGATAAAGTACACCTTACACAAAGGGAAGTATATAAAATAGGTGAGAGAATAATAAGTACAAACAGTACTCATGAAGTCCTCTTAAGTTTCTGAGCTGTTTCTGAGCTTAATAATTTCATAAACTCAAAAAGAACCACTGATGATGAAGTACCTCGATAAATGAGTTCAAAAATCGACGTACCTTTGGAAAACCTTTAATGAGTACTTTTTGAACTCATTCTGTTCGACTTTTTACATCTGCTGCGTATATATGAAGATAGCATTACTGAAATTGATATATTTTTATTTTTATTATTACTATTATATTTTTTAATATTTCGATTATTCCCAACAAGCAGAATTTTGACAATCACGTCACAATTACGTAACAATATAATGTAACAGTTACGTAACTGTTACTTTCAATGTTTTCGGGGTTTTTTAGAATAGAGAAAAATAAAACACTATAAAAAAAAAACGATTTTTAATTGAGATAAAAGTACTTTTTAAACAATTCATTATAGAAATTTTAGAAATTCAGCCCATTTTTTGATTCTCGTCAAAATTCACATCTACAAACTAAATATTGCGTTTTATAACTGTTATTATATGTGTATATATACATATATTATGTATTAATCCTTAGTAATTTTCAAGACATCTATTCCAGGTTGTATCTTGTAATCAGTATATGAGCTCGCTTACACGATAAACGCTGACAAAGAAAACGAGCCGAACAAAAGGCAACAACGCGAAACAAAAAGCAGTGCGCATGCGCGACAATTTACGCCGCGCGAACAGGCGTCGTTACAACGTACATCATTAGCACGAGCGACAAGATATCCGCCTTCTCTTCAGACGCGTAATCTTATTTACAAACAACGACGGCCTTTCTCCGGGCAATTGCAATAAGGCGGAATCTGCACCGTATTCAAGTAGGTACTTGTTCCCACGATATTCATTAATAATGGAAGAACCCAGAAAAGACTACTACTTCGACGACTCGCGTGCAATCCGATTTTACGCTTTACACGCGCGAGTACGTGTATCCCTATATATATATACACGTGTATACAGTATAGTATTATATATATATACCTCTATCCCCAACTGCACTTCCGATATAAAGAATAGATGCGCCTTTTAACTCGAAAATTCAAGTACACACAGTGTTAAGGTACATTTTACATGAGTGCAAAACGCATTTTTCCTATCTTCTCTCTCTCTCTATCTATCTATCTATCTCTCTCTTAGAAAGAAGGATCAAAATTTGAAGTTTGTGGTTATGTTTCCTTCTAAAAAGCCACATATAGCGATACAAAAGTTAGCGATTGCGCTTTCGACAAGATTTTTAATAATGGCACGCTCCGGCTCAAAAGAATGGCGGATAGAAGAACTGCATTAAAATGCGCATCCCAGTAAACCAAGTTGGATTAAAATGGATTAAAAATTTCAATCCATTCCTATTCGTACTTTGAATTCGTTAAACTGTATTAAAATGGATTAAACTTCTGAAGCAAATTAATACATTTGTATCCAATTTGACAAATAGATTATGACATACTTGGTTGCAAACGAGATAACGGATAGAATCGCATTCATGTCGACGGAAATGAATTCATACTTGAAACTGATTGGATGCATTGTAATCCAAAAATATTAATTTCATATTTATAAGCACGAATGTTTAATGCATTTGAATTTGAATGCAAACATTCATTCACTTTAACATTCATAAATATCGTTATCTCTAAATTTCACTCTGCTATAGGAGTGTAAATTCTTCGACTCAGTCCAATGTGGAGTGAAATTTCACTCCAAAAAGTGTGAAATATCGCTCTTCTCTTACTCTTTACGAGTGAAATTTCACTCCATGAAATTTAGAAAGCATGTATACAGGAACAACTGTATTAAACAATCGAAATTGTGTAATTAATTAATCGAGAATTGAAATTTGTAATATACATCGTTTTTTTTTCAGTGGAAACTGTTGACAAATTCAAGTATATATATGTGATTAATTATACTTTTTAAATCAGAAATATTTGACTATAAATCTTTTTTATTCATGCGAGTTATGGAAGAACAAGTTGCTCAGCATACGTAAAGAAGCTTGTACAATATACTATATTTCAAAAAAATTACAAAGATATTAAAAGACTATATTAAAAAAAAAAAAACTATTTTTTCATTCCGATGGATTCAAACAAAAGCTTTTTATACACATGTTTCAATAACATTGTATTAAAGGCTTATTTTCCATTCAGATTAATAGAAATACATTTTTATTGAAAAGCACTAACATTTTATCGAAAATGTTATTTTTGGATTCCAATTAATTGAAATATAAATGTTTATATTCAAAAATCCGTATAGAAAGGCATTAACAGCTCACTAATTTAAGAATATTATTTTTGGATTAACGTGGATTCAAATGTACAGTTGCCGCAATTCGTAATAGCGAATAGGAATACAAGCACGCAGTCCGCATGAATCGCGTGGATTTAAAAATTGCGGATAAGAATGGATACCTTTTTCCTGCAATTAAATATAAAGCGTCGTTAATAGATAAGAAAACTGTCCATTTGAAACATTCGACCCCTTAAAAAAATTTATGCATGAATCACAGTATACGCTATTTAGCCTGTACTGTTTATGACTTTATGGTTTATTACAATAAATTTGTTTTTTCACTCTGATAAATCATGCGGACTGCAAGAGAAATGATTTCGAGTATTTTACTACGGTTTCAAGTAAGATAAAAACGTAAAAAATTAGCGAAAATACGGTTGTCATCAATTTCCCGAAGAAGCATTCTAGTCTCATCATCCCCTATCCGTTCCGAAATTATCTCAGCCGGTGTGAAAACAGAAGGGAAGAACAAAAACATATGATCAATACTTCCGAAGGTACACTACAAATTGCTCTTTTCGGGAAAGAATGTCTTTTTTCAAAATAGATTAGATCGTATAACGTCAGAGAAAACGAAAGACATCTAATAGTAACGGCTGAAAAAAAGGATACACATTTTTCTCAATTAAATTAAATTTCGAAATTTTAATGCATAAAATAAGTATAGAAAATTGTTTTTCGCCACGGTAGGCGCAAAACGCCATTTTGCGCACACGGGACACACGACGAAAAAAAAGGTATGAATTAACGTTTTAGCAGAAATTCGAAGTCATGCACATCTAGTATTGCTTCTGCCAATACTGGAACGAAAAATAATGATCGAATTGAGGGCGCGAAATGTAATTTTGCACCCTAGCTACGAAAAGTACTATATTGTAGCTTTATTTCGATAATTCGAATATGGAGAACGGAAACTTTTTTCCAATAATGTTATAAATTAAGTTAGACTTTCATTTTCATTGAAATTTTACTTTCAAAAAAAAAAAAAAAAACTATTATTACAAAAAATAAGTTCTCACGTGTCATATCAAAAAATAATTTTTTAAAATTTAAATAAATTTCATAGAATTTTTGTTATATCCTTATTTGTATACAAGGTTGGTACGAACAAAAATTAAATCATGAAAGAACGATGACAAAAAGGATGGAAAATGACAACAAAAAGTAAAACAAAAATGAAATAAAATGATACGAAAAATACAATTAATCGAAACGCTCACGAAAAAAAAGAAACTGAGCAGATCAGCATGAAATGAAACCAAAAAATTTGACATTTATGCCAACGACACCGTTGTAAGCACACCGAACGTGTCGAACGATAATTTGTACAAGGACAGCGATATTATTTTATCGCAATTATGTCATTCGAAGGCAATATATCATTCAATCATTTAATAGAAGTGCTCGCATAGTACATTTTCTTAGAATGAAGACCTAGCTGCGTCAACATGGAAACCACAAGCACTCCATTTTTTAGTCTCAATACAGTCATTCATTGCCGGAAGCTGAACCAAAACTTAATTGAGTTTGTTATATCCATCATGGAGGATTGATAACCTCAAATTACGTGAAAGCGAAATTCTAAATGTTCAGAAGCGTGACAATAGTCGAAGAGAGGGTTCCACTATTCTGATTCAGGTGAAACTTAACAAAAAAAAAAACAAAAAAAAAACAAAAAAAAAACAGTGAATTAAAATTTCGTGCTATATGGACTCTCAATTAATATGCCTGCTTGACTGATGTCGTTAGGTTTCAACATGTGGTAATTTGAACCGGCGCTTCAATTAACGCGCCTTTGTCGAACAATTAGAAGACTTGAATACTATGTATTATAAGATTCCTCGCATTTTTGTTTCAGAACTACCGTTTGCTTTTTTCAATTTTCGAGTGACGAGTGAAATTTTAGCTTGAGTGCTCGTATTTATTTATTTATTATATAAAACTTTAGATTTGAAATGGAAAATATAAAATTGAAACAAAAGATGGCACCTGGTTAAGGTGAAATACTTTTTTTCTACTCAGATAATAAATTTACAAAATGGAGCATAACAATTTTTTTACTTTTGAAAAACAATGATTAGAAATGTTTAATCAAGGAAAAGACAATAAATCCGGTTTGTTTTGGAAAAAGCGTATCGATATAATGATCCATTGTAATTAATTGAATATGGCGAACAGAAAATTAATTGATTAACGATCATGTGCCATTAACAAAAATGTTATGCTTAACTAAACACTGAAGTCATTTATAATGGCAAACCAGGTCGGGTCTTAATTGAATTCGCACAACAATCATGATTGAGTCGATGACCTTTAAAGTAGAAAATAAATTTCCTCCGTTCTGAAAAGTGTTTTTCCACATATGAATCGGAACAAGTATTTAAGCGTCGATATTTACACGAAATAAGCGGAATCACAATTTTGTTTACAAACGGCCAACCACCCTATAGTAGAAATCTGTCCATTTTTTTCTTACACTATCCATTTCTCCTATGCCTTTAACATGGTAAATATCTGAACTGTCTAAGAATTGGCTAAGATATTTACAAAAAACTCAAGTTTTGAAAGTTGTAATTTAAAGATTTGTAATTTTTTAGGAGTCGAATTCCTTAATTTTTAGGTCAGGATCATTATTTTCGTCGGGATACTCGCGATTGTGCTTTTGTCAGACCGTAAAGAATAAATGTATGTTCTACGACGAAAAAATAATGTGAACCACGCAGCGACTCCAAAACCTGGGGTCGTGAAAATGGTGATTTTATGAAAAGTATTTTTTATATAATGTACACTTTGCTGCTGGGCTGGAGATGAGAAAAAGATGGAGAAGAAGAAGAAGCAGAAAAAATAGAGTACTCTGATAATGACCTTATCCTTTTAAGCTCTGTCTTTAGGTCTCACCGATGTGAAGTGTCATAAAATTTACATCTTAAGTTGATTGCAAGGAAGAGGAGAAGTAATGCTATGTAAAAAAGTGCATTTATTGACGTCTGTAAAAATTAAAATAAAAAAGATAATAGAAGTTCAACGATTTAATTGATGACTTTGAAAGTACTTCTTGTATAATTCCTGTACTCTCATTTTTATTTTACTAGAATAACTGATAATTCGTATATTTAAAAGAAACTAAAGTCTATACGATCATCAAATCGCGCATAAGACACCCTGGCGGAAATTACGATAATCTAGTAAACTTTAAGCAAAAAAAAAAAAAAAAAGAATGGGGGAGGATAGAACCACAAACTCGAAATGCGCTTTACCGTGGGCAAAGTTCGGTCAAGCCAAGCTTAAATGCGGATTTAAGCGATCTGCAGTATAAACTTTTGCGATTAAGTGAAAAACGCAATTCGAAAGAAACAAACAATAGGGGACACATACACACACAATTGTGCCTTGACGGATGGCATCTGCTGCCAAACGTCGAGCACGTATAACTCTTACAGCCCCTGCAAGTGGACGGAGCTTTCGCGACACGAGTGCACCTCAAAAATGTGCAAACCCGCCTTAAATCCTTCTTAAAAAGCTACCGAGAGTTCTTCACGCCTTGAAGGGGGTCCCCTAGACATCGCTGGCGTTTTCAGCATTACGAAAAGTTACTCGGAATCTTGTTAAACCGCTATTAAAAAGTTTCCGCGAGAGTTGTCCGCAAACAACGTTTCAGTTTCAGTGGGGAGTCTTAATCTTAAGGTCTGTCTCGATTAATGACGTATATTGCGAGCGACTACAATTTATTAAATATTTATGGAATTGGTGAAACTTTATGAATAGAATAGATGATCAACAATGAAGTCTGTTAAATTAGTGGCCCTAAGCACCGAATTACACGATGCCTATATACACTTTGCCTCGAGAGGATCGAAGGGCCGAACGCCGTCAAACTAATAGCGAGCGAAGCACCTATAGAATTTATTTTAATTTTATTAAGTGCACTGTAATTACGGTAGTAGTATTGCAAATTATATAATAATAATTAAATCTAATTATGTAATGGGAGGAATTTAACTTGTGCCCGTTGTACGATCACCTTCTCCAAGGAGATCAACTGGTAGTATATTCTATCTTCTGCTAATTACTGCATCAATTTTCAAAGTTCAAAGGATGAAATCCCAGCAGCTCATTATAGCATCGTTTTATTATTGGTTAATTTCGTTTTGTTCAAAGTATTTCCGTAAATGTTAATAAAGAGGGAAACAAAAGAGTCCGATCTGATGATATTTAGATTGTTTTCAGAAATGTTTTCAGAGCTGAGAAAATTGGAAGATACTTCAAGCATTTAAGGAAACATTATTCCATTATATAATAATAATTTCGGCAGTATCATAATTGTAAATACATAATAAACTCATGACGCTGAAGTTATAGCGAAAGCTTCGGGAAAGCAGTGGTTCTACACTTTTATAGAGATATACACGAAAAAAACACGCGATTTAAAACATCGATTTTGATTTTAATCGAATCTAAAGAACGTTTAATAGCAAAAAAAATGATTATATTTTCAATCATTAGCTAAGTTTCCGAAACTTCCAGGGGGGAGGCAATAATCGATTTTGATTTTAACCCAGTCAACCACAATGTAACAATTATGCAACATTAATGTAACACTAAGGAGTAACCATGATATATTTGTTACATAATCGTTACTTGTTGTGTTTGCAGGGATTCGACGATAATACATCTAAAGAATGTTTTCGGGAAGTTTTGAAAAATGTCCATTATTTTTTACAAAAATATTAGCCTTTTTTTAATAGTTGGCAAACATTCTTTAGGAACATTCTTTAGGAAACATTCTTTAGGTATATTGTCATCGATTAAAACCAAAATCAATGATTGCCGCTGTTTTAAATCGCATGGTTTCGTCTAAATCTCCACTAATAGTTGAGAACCATTGCTTTTCCGAATCTTTCATCGTCGCATGTCGCGTTCAAGCCAGATCCCAAACAAATAATCTAAATAACAAACTTTTTTCGCACGTGACAAATTATAGCACAATATAGTAGCATACAGACATAATGTGCCTTTTTAGTAGCGTAATTTTTTTATAACGAAATCAAAGTGTTCTGAGATTATAAAACGAAGCTGACTCTGTTCGAGTAGGAGAGGAGGAAATTACAAGACGGAAATTTATATACTGTGTATAATTAGACACATTGTGCGTTATTTCCGTTCCGCTCGTACGTTACTATACTGAAATCGGAAGCGTACAATAGAATTACGTACACATATATAAAATATCCGACAGAATCTAAAACACAAATAACGCGATTAGTAAATGAATTAATCTTTCTCATGGTCTGAGTCGGAAGTGCTTGAAACTGCTCTTCCCGCACGCCTTATTTGTCACAAAACTTATTAAATTATTGAAGAGGATTTATATCGATGATGTTTTGAAAATAACATTTCAAATTACATTTAGATTTCAATTCATTTTAAGTAACTATTAAAGAATCAAATTATTATTCTATTTAAATCATACGTGTTACAACAGCTCAATGTGAAATCGTAAAATATAATAATCGACGAACCAACACACACACAAATGAAATTCCAATCAATTTTGCAATTTAACGCTGAAGCTCCAGGGTCCATGTACGATTTGATTCTATAAATGGTAAATAAAAATTTGCCTAAATTGATACAAGGAAACTATGAAAGTAGGTATCAACGACATCTTCAACAAATTGAGACACGACAAAACTATATAGTTACAAAAATAGTACATTACCTAACGAGGTTGTAAAGCGCACTTTTACGCACGAGTTATGTATCCTATTTTTTGCATTTGGGCGAGTAAAGGCAATGCTGAAAGTATACTATAGATAGCATTTTAACTTTACACATGACATAAAAATCGACTTTACAAACTGAAATTGGGTGTCTAAAGTATACTATTAAGCATTATCTTTACGCACCCAAATATAAAAAATAGGATACCTAACTCGTGCATAAAAGTAGACTTTATATCTTCGTTAGGTAATATACTACTGCTCTATTTATATTTATTATAAATATTATTTTATACTCTTCAACTCGTCTCGAAGACGTTAATCTTTTGTTAGATCCACCATGCTTTTGTGTGTTACGACCCATTACAACAGCAACAAGAACCGAAGCTCGACCGCGAATGTATCCGGCCTCTGAAAATCTGATGAAGTATTCATTATTACGCTAAAACGGTCTCGAAGTATTGAATATATATATGTATAGCACAGTACAATAAAAATAGACTAAAGTAAAACAAGACTTCCTCAAATCCATTTACAACACAATTAATCGTTAATTTGAAATGTATTGTGAAAATCTGCTATAACTGTAATTAAAAAATGCGCTAAATCAACTATGCATTCAGTTTGGAAAAAAAATAGAAATTAAGAGTAAACAATAAACAGTAAAACGTAAACTCCGTTGGACCGATGGAGTTTTGAAGAGCACAATCGAGAGCATTTCAAATGAAAACACACTGGGTAGGTCTTCGATATTTTACCTGAGCTACGAAAATTTTTTTTCTTAACCCAATCTTAAAGCCTCATAATAAGAGTGAGTTTAGATTAGTTCTAAGGTTTAAAGAGTAATTTGCGCAAAAACTAGATAGTCTAGCGTTTTAACTCGCGCCATTATAAAAACCGTAATTAAATTCCGTAAAAGTGCTAAATCCTGTTAAACTGCGCGCTCTAGCGCAATGCTCGTAGCTTGCTAATAATAGTTTACTCTGTATGAAAAAATGCACCGCCGTTTCAACAATCTGCATTTTTGTCGTTTTGCAAAAAGAAAAAAAAAAAGTAAAGAAAACACTCGGCCTTAAATCCTCTTAAACCAAGGTATAAGCGGTATTTAAAAATGGTCAACTCCGGATTTGGAGACAATTTACTGTTATCAGGCAATTTGAAAACGCGAGCATAAGCATTTAAAATGAACGATGATAGTCGAATAATGTAGCACTTGTTCCGGAACTTATTTCGTTTTCTTACAGTTCACTTTTAGGAATATGAACGAGAAACATTTATTAATTAATTATAAATAAATAAACATTTTTTGCAATTGCTTGATTCCAATTTCTGGTTGTCTTCTGAAATGTTTTTATGTAAATCCACAATAACATAGTTTGAAGACTTTTCTCAAAAGTTGACCCAATTTTTGTCCCAATTAGAGACAGATTGTAAATAAAAAACGGAGTAATAAAAAAAAAAAAAAAATTTTTTTGTCCACCCTTTCTCCATTTTATAGCATGGATATATTCCAAAATCGTATCAGTTCCTCGTACAACTTTAGCATATCCAAAAAGGGGTTACAAAAGAAATTCTGTTTGTTCGTTCGCGAGTTATAGTGCAAAGTAAAACATGTACTTATTCACTAGTGAACAGAGCAGAAAATTTTATTGCCTTTTTTGGATTCCTTGTGGTCTGTAAACTGGTCATTTAATGAAAAAATGTAATAAAACCTTAAACAATGTGTAGTATAATAACAAATTTGAAAAATAATGTTCGTATAAATAATTGTAACAAAATATGAAATGATTTTAAAGATGAATAAATTAGATTGTTAACAAACTTATTTTCGTGTTCAGAAATATTTTTTTTTTTTAATAATCTTTGCGTTTCTCTATTATACAATGCATCACATTGGTTGCATAGAATTTGGTATACACTTTGATTTTCGAGGTCCAAGAATATGGTTCCATACCTCCAATGTTTATATTGCAAGGCTTGTACATAATTCTGATGCAATGGATTTTGTCGTGGATTTTATGTATACAAAAGATCGTATAGTTCATTTCACTAGACAACCTTTTATAGTAACTGATTAAAATTCGAAGAAGGAAAATTTGTAACCTCGAGTGTACCACCTCTGAAAAATTTCAAGAAAGGTGAAAAAGTCAATAAATAACCGATGAATTTTTATCATATATAATGAAACAAAAATTATACCTATAGATGCAGCATCAGATTCATTGCGTAACGACCCTGTAAACGAAAAACGATTGACGAGTCAGAAATGACCAGAAATTGGATTGTTCAATTTTCAATCCAATTTCTGACCATTTCTGACTCTTTAATCCTTTTTCGTTTACTGGGGATATATATTTTTTCATTAAAAATTAAAAAAAAAACTCTGACGGTCCATTGAAGTTTTTGACATGATGCTCTCTCAAATTTTCCAAGAGGCAACGAAAACAATGTAAATAATTATACAGGCCGAAACAAAAACAATTATATAAGTAATAATATAATAATGAGAAACCTCTCCTTCCAATGAACCGTTTGTTATAATATTCCTTTTCGAGATGTTATATTTTTGAATGACTATATTACAGTATAACCTATCGGTATAATACAGAGATCCTTAAATAATAAAAATAATAATAATAATAATAATAATAATAATAATAATAATAATAATAATAATAATAATAATAATAATAATAATAATAATAATAATAATAATATTGAAAGTGCAATCAGTAAAATTTCACGCTCCGTATAGGGGTAAAAGCCATTAAAATATAGATGTAACCCAATTTCCAAATGTGCCAGGAAGTGTTCACTTTTCGATGTAATATTTTATGATGTGTTTGCAGATATCCAAGTATGTATCCTATAGATGAAGGCAAGTTTCGGATCTAAGTCGTCGAAAAAGCGTGTCATGAATCTGCTAATAGCCGACATATTATTGGACAACTTTAAGTTTAGTGCTAGTTAATGGGGTCTTTTCGACAAGCCGTCTATAAGTTCACGAGGAGTAAATAATTAATCAAGATATAGCTGATTATCCCAGTTAACACGTCAGAAACTGTATCAAGATGTCTAAACTTCGTTTCAATCCAGTGGTCGTTGCAAAAAAAAAAAAGAAAACGTCTTTATAGAGTCGTCGGGTCTGCTGCAATATTCATACTAAAAATGTCACGACATTTCCATCCGAATCTATAACACTACAACGGATTTCACTATTTCCGCAAAGGTTCAATAAATCTACCACTAAAAGAAAAATACCCCAAAGATTTCATTTTTAAAACATATCTTAAAATCGATATTTAGAAGAATTCTCATTTAAGTTCAAACTAACTGATGTCACAGGCAGCTAGTCTGTTTTAGTCTGTCAGTATAAAAAGACATATACTTTTTACTTATACTTATTATTTATACTTTTAAGAATACTATTGAATTCGAGAATTGTCTATTTTATGTATCTCTCTTTTATTTTCATTTGAACGCCAACGTTCTCATTTTCAATCTTGTCTTATATTTAAATGAGGATTTCTACGCTGACAAAAGTTTCCGTCTGTCGCTTAAGAGTTGCCTTCAACTTAAACGACGTCTTTAGACATTTCGAAATCGAAACATTCAACAAACTCTTTTGTCAATGCAGAATGCCGTCTTCCTATCATTTGAACTAATCGCCTATCAGACGAAGCAGAGTTTCGCGTTAACCGGAAAGACCCATTCGTCAAGTCACCAGCAAGTTTCGTCGCCTTACCCTTAGCGAAATCCACCGAAACCCATCTTATACAGCTCAAATCCTAGGAAAAGTCCTTCTTAACAATGTTCCATTTCCTAATATTAAAGTCTTTTTATGCCGTTAAACCCACATCGCTCTATAAAGAAACAATCGGAAGATGGATATTTAAAATGTTTACAGTTAAATGATGGTTATTCTATTCTTGCGTATAATACATCGGCGAAAAGAAAACAACGAAGAATGTGACTCATAATACTGGAGAATGAACATTCTGCAACTTTCGCGCAATTACACGATTGTTGCATCAATGCATGCGAGATCAGTCTCCATATCCGTAAATGGGTTTTGCCTCATTGGGTCGCGTGGAAAAAAATCGAGACTTAAAAATGACTTGAAAGAGATGAATCTGACTAATGCATAATAATTATAAAACGAGCACGTCTTTATGTTTTTATTTGTAACTTTACAATATTGAATTAATTAGGAAACAAATAGGAGGAATGCTCCGTATATAATTGTAATTTATATATACACCTTACGAACGTACGATCTTTT
Organism: Trichopria nigra; assembly: GCA_030522945.1. NCBI lineage: Eukaryota > Metazoa > Arthropoda > Insecta > Hymenoptera > Diapriidae > Trichopria > Trichopria nigra. Next base: position 17,466 of record JAPYZR010006148.1, read on the forward strand.
CCATTTTATTCCATGCTATTTATCACGGCCTCGTTAGCATGGCTACTTGTCAGCAGACCATCAAGTCTCTACATATACACATATATAGCCTATACAAGTTGCATGAAAATTGGTATGTAGATTAGACATCGTAATTCGTTACAGAGGAAGATTTCAGCATTCATTTTAGTATAACTTCATATCCACTTATTTAAGAACTGATTTTTGTTTATATATTGCAAAATTACAAAAGATAATGAATTCAATAAACTCATAATTCATCCGTGGCAAAATAAATAATTATTTCTCTTCTATGGCAAAAAACTCATTTACGAACGAAATATTGTGAAATATTGCATTCCAACCGTCTTCCCTCCCTGGAGGAGCACTAGTGCATACCATTTTTCATTACTCTCCAGTATTCTTCATATGTCTCGTATACTTCGTTCGTAATATTCACATATTATCTTCATTCCAAATTCTCGGGAGGTGTCTCTGATGTAATATAATACATATATAATACATACATATATATAGTCGTGTTGGGTCGTCGGGCGATCAATCAGTCAATCAGAGGAAAACTCCGATTTTGAAGGTTAAATATAAAGCTATTACAGGTATTCGAGGTGACGATGATATGGGAGAAAAATATGGCCGACAAAACGAACGAATTATCAGTGATGGAATGACGATAATGGCCGATAAATTTACAAATGTTATACGGACACCGCACTGTAACGCTTGAAATTTTTGACTGGAAAATGAGTTTACATGTAATTTAAATACAATTATGATGTATTACGTGTAAAAATTCAAAACGAAATGATATGAATTATATAAAAAAAAAAATTAATATATAATAACGTAACCCATAATTTATGTCTCAAGGAAGTGAAACATGTTTGACCTTCCGGAGGTCATTATCGTATTATCAATTAATTATAATTATCGCAAATAATATCCAAAGATGGCGTTAGTTTTTAATGCTTTTGTAATGTTGCTATATTCAATCGTGGTATATATATATATGTATTCAAATTGTTTTCCATTCCTGCTGCATATTTACATCATTGATCAGAGGTTTTTATACGATCGTATCATGTCGAATTCATTGCACTCGCGAATTGCAGCGACGTATAAAAACGTATATATACGAAATCGAATGTGAATTTTTGAAACGAGGAATAATATTATGGTTATGACGATCGTTGAAATACTTAAAGGGCTAAACCTAGACTATCGTAATGCTGGAAGCGATCAGTTGTGAAATTCAGTGACGGTAATTTTTTGTTTGGGAGGTGAATGATTGAAAGTACAATTTTCAAAATACAATAAATAATATTTATAACTTACAATGATAAGGCAGTTTTAAAAAGGTGATATTGGGTCGATTGATGAAGAATAAAGATGACAGTGACGTTTCGTTCGTGATGTCATTCGTACATGGCGCGAAGGTGGAAATGGGCCATCATATACGTTTAGGACGAAACGTCATCTGGATAATTCAAGAAGTCTTTATAGACGTTTGATATTAAAAGTCTCATTTTTACCATTAATCGTTAAAAGTAAAATCGCATCTTATTCTTGAAAAATGTTCAACACAATCGGCGGACATGAAATGCCTGATATTATTTTAATACATTTAAAAACAATCAATATATTTTCAATGTGACAATAAGATGTTCGATTATTAAAAAAAATAAATAAATGAAACTTATAAAACAGATAGGATCATCCCATTCCGTGGCCTTTTTTATAACAATAAACCAATTTTTTTTAATCGATTAATCTATTAATGATTTTAGATTTCTTTATTGCATTAAGGTTACGTGAATGAAAAACGTTTCAACCATCGTTGTGTTCCTTTGTTTCAATAACATGTAAAAAATGTTATGAAATATAAATATTATCGATTAATATTAACGATTTCAAATAATTTAATGTATTCATTAATAAAGAAGAAATGTATCACAAAAAGTGTACCCGCTAAACGTTTCCTCACAGAGAAGTTTCAGTAACGTTTCGGAAACCGTAAATGTCCTACCTCGGAAATATTTCAAATGTAACATTTAATTCTAAAATACCCTTTTTTTTTTAATTCTACAAAAAAAATAAATCAAATTTTTAACCTATAAGATAAGATACAATTTTCTTCTTTTTTTTCTTATTCGTATAAGATCATATAAATCGGATTTTCGATTTAAAAGTTACATTTGAAACGTTTCCGAGGTAGCATATTTACGGTTTCAGAAACGTCACTGAAACTTTACTGTTACGAAACGTTTAGTATATATAGTTGCAGTATTCTATTTTTTAATTTGTTTATATTTATTATTTCCTTTTGCTGAAATCTTAACATTGTCAAAATCAAAACAATTCCCATAAATTCAGTGGATTGAAGCCTGTATAATTTTCACTATCTTCTAAAACGTTTCTTTCATATGTTCTTGTATTCTTGTTTCTTAAGAGTCTTCTTCCTGCTTTTGACATACACTCTGATGTGCAGGGATACTTACCCCGTCAATCGTAATGTAACATTTATTATGCATTATTGCATTATTGTTAATTATTATGTTTGATGGATATGGTTATTGTCTATATTACCGTATTTTATTTTAAACTGTAAATATTACATACAGTTTGTACAAAAATAAAACTACGAAACAGCGTTTAAAATATAATATATTCATTAATTGCACAAAGTTCATACGTTTTCTTACCGACCGGAAGGTGATTTTTGCAAAAATTTTGAATTTTGACTGATGTGTTAATAGTATATTATTATCTAACGAGGATCCCAGTAAACGAAAAGGGATTCAAAAAGATTCAAAACCTTTTGAATCCTTTTGAATCCCTGGGAATTTGCGCTTTTAATCAACGTTGATGTATTGGAAATGATTCAATTAAACATCGATCAATCATTTTAAAATAAATCTTTATTGCAAATGGCCATTACAGCTCGTTTTTAACAAAAAGATATATAAAAAATAGATTATATGAACACAAAAATGGTTGGAAGAAAGAAATAGGACACACTGCATTAACAAAACATATGCTGACAAGTGG
>JAPYZR010006149.1:0-16368 GCA_030522945.1 Trichopria nigra
AATCACCCTTCCAGAGCCCAAATTAAAAAAAAAAGTTTCAATCTTTTTTTATTTATATTTTTATTGTTGAAAAGCTCTGTCGGTAACTGTTCTACTTTACAACCACCTTAACTTATCTTAAGTAGAAAAAGAAACAATTATACAAGAACATTTAAAGACATTTGATATTTCAAAACAGCCATGAAATGTAATATGTTGGTTCATATGCGTATATATTTCTCCAAAAGATATACTTACTATTTATATAAACATATACAATTTTATAGAAATGTATGTGTGAAAAATGAGATCATATATATATATTCGTCGAGGCTGGAGTTACTTCGATATCCTCGTATCTCGGTAGAATCCTTTACTGTTGAATTGGAATACCGCATTACAAGAAGATGAGCATGAGAGAGTTTTCTATCTGCAATAAGAAAGACTCCCGCATTGGTCGTTGATAATAGTACTATGCAGTATTCTGTATTTAAACTTTAAAGTGGAAGTAAAAGCTACCTATAGAAAATGTATTTTTTTTTATCTCATAGAGCATTCCATCGTCGTATTGTCAATCTACGGCTGAATATAACAACTACATCGATTATAAATTTAATTTTGAATTCAAGTAAGTTGAACATTATATTAAGAAAGTAAAGTAGGCCATGACTTAAAAGAATCGACGTAATGTATGTTCGGGTAATGAAGATAATATCAATATTTGCCGTCTGGATATTCTCGACGTGTATAGGACACTTCGAGTTTTATTAACGGACAGGTTAATGATCGTTTTACCACCACTCGATAAAACAGGCACCGTTTATCTTCGACCTTTCATTTAGAGGCAGCGAAATATGTAAATTATATACCATTCGACTGTCACTATCTATAATATGTTTATAGATACGAAACCCAATACGTTTAAAGAGAGAAAGAAAAGCACCCCCCCCCCCCCTCCCTTTAAACACGTTTTCCCCGTTGAATATGAAAATAATCCCCATGAGCAATTTTTACGGAAAGAAAAAGACTATCTTCTCGTCTATTTTTTTTCTTTTTTTTTTTTTTTTAATAAATTATAGAGTTCTCTTTTATAATATATTCTACAAAGAAATAATATTAAGTTTTACACTTTCGACTAAGATTGAATTATTTTAAGCCGAATATGTTAATTTATGAATGATATTTATTTTCATATCCTATTAAAAGAATGTAAAAGTAATTTAATTTATGTTCGTTCGAATAAAAAACGTTCATTTTGAGTTCATTGTTATGAATCATAAGAAATTCAAACTCTTCTTCCATGTAAAAAATAGCCCTTATCAGATCTTTTTAAAATTTCATTTTAAAAGAAAATGTAATTATGCCAGTAAATGATAGTAATGATCGTTGTTAAATTTTAGGTGTATTGGATCAAACTGATGTCTTAAAAGACATTTATTCAAATTTTAAGATAAACTTTCTTAACTAAGCTGAGGAATATAATCAAAAAACTTCGTAAAAAGTAACATTAGTGTGGCTGATACTTAGCTTATGATGGCTTTCTATATATTGTAAAATATTATAATTACATGGATCGAAAAAATAATTTTTTTTTTATATACCGTCGTTTAATGAATGCCTTTGAAATTTTCTTAAAATTATATGGTGTTTTCAATGCCTATTTTACCAATTCGTCAGGCATAATTGAACGTCTAGAAAAGCACATATTCTTTGCGGAATACATTTCATATACTATCATCAGAGAATATTCTGTACACAGCATCTTTGTGTTCAACGCAGTAGATCAATTACGGCTATTTCCGGGCTCCAGGCGCGGTGTCCCTTACAAGCACCATTGTGTATAGTCATGAATAAATGCTACAAGCGACTGCTTTACAACATGCTGGAATGCTCCTTATAGATTTATAATATAAAATAAATTCTCTACGCGTGCGGTATGATACTCGGTGCCGCGTTTGATTGCCAGAAGTGTTACGGGAAACTCACTATTTATTTTGATAATAACAGACTAAACAGACATCGGATATGCACGGCGAAATTCTAAAGTATATTATATATATGTTCCGTTAAGTATTTGGAATTCGAATATGATTTATTGAGATTTTTGGAAGTATAAAATGATATTATTCAGTTTCCATGCGAAAATGTGTTTGATTTTGCATTCAAAAATTATTAAATCATAGTTTCCATAAGTCTGCAATATTTACTTCTTTCATTTAAACAGAAGTAATTTCCTTAAAAATTGTGCTTTTACAAAATGGAGATGCTCTGTTTACACAAATCGAATAAAAAATTATCATTAACTTTATATATTCTCTCATATATATATAAGAGATTGCACGAAATTCTGAGGTAGCTCCATTAAAACCTCCAATTTGTTAAATAAAATGAAATTCGAGATTTCGGATCAGAAAGATGATATTTTTTGGAATTGTGAATGATATCGATAGCTGACGGTTTATGAGATTGTTAAATTCAAACGTACAAAAACTTTTCTTCAATACGAACGAAATGAAAATATATAACATACCGAAATTCAAATTAGCTTTTAAACAATTTCGGTATTCTAATACGATATAGTCGTGCTCTTAGTAATTAACGAAGTTATAATAAGTATAAGCTTTTTAATCGCCTCGATAAATGGATTCCGCGAAACAGTCGAGTCAAGTTTTAAACTTTAAATCCTGAGAATAGTACATTCCAAGTGTCCACTACTATTAAGGAATTATTGACAGATATATGATTAGATATCATCACGTACGCATCATTATTTTTACAACAGTAAATAAAGTTTTTGTCAACATTTTTCAAATCAATGCATTTCAAAATAAATTTGAAAATAAAGTTCGAAATGTAAATTATATGTTTTCAAGATATATATTATACAGCTTAATATTGATTATAAACGAGGATTTATTTGATAATTAATTAGCACTGTTTAAAATAAATTATGCAAAAGCAATTTATATAAAGTTGGTGTTAAATTCATATATTTATTTATACAATGTACAATAATTATCGCAAAAAATAGTTTTATTCAATGAATTATGTTTTGGCTTACTCATCCACTATAATTAATACACAATTATTACGTATCTAATTTTCTTCTCCTGTATGACCATGGTAGTATTATATACACTGCCTGGTATGCACATACACGCGAATAAATTCCAGGTATAAAGTTTATAAGCTTTATAAAGTATGAATTTCAAAGCGAGTAATGCCAACAATTTTGTCGCATTTTCACGATATTTGATTCCTGGTATTCAATGTGAAAATTTACCTACAGTGGGACTATTTATATCAAATGATACATTTATAAAGGTTTGCTCAGTAGAGAAATTAATTTAAATTAAAGAATAATTTTTTCCGAATTTAACATTTATAATTTTTTACGCTCAAAACTTGTTTTGACATTTTTATAATTATAGACTTTTGTATACATAATTTGATTTATAGATACATGTACCCTGTCGCCATTACTGAACATTATTAAAATTGATCAATAACAATAAAAACTGAAGGAGAAGATTGATTTTCTTTTTATTGTTGAACCGTGAGTTATAAAATAATATAGAAGATAGAAGAAATAATTTAAAAAATAAAAATAAAAATAAAAAAGGACGCAAATCTGTGTCGAAACGTGCAATACATATAATAAATAGTGGAGCTGTAATCGGCCAATTATATCTTTTCTCTTCAACAATAAAAACATATCATTATAGTTATTAAAAAATTATCTAATGAATTCGACTTGTGGAGATTATTTTTTGATGCCCATCATGAATTAATTATGTCTGACACAAGTATATTTCTATATAGTTTTGTAATGGCACATTGCGCGTATTTATTCGTACTTTAAAAAGTACATGATCTAAACGTACCCTAATTCGTGAATGATCTTCAGCCTGAAGCTAACTTGCGTAAAAGGTTTTTAATCTAAAATTTTCTATATATAGCAATAACAGATGACGGAGTAATTAACTTTAATGCTATATTTATTATCCCTATACTACGTTATTCCTATTTTAAAAGTGTTTTATGTTAAAGAGATAATAATTTTTATTATTTACATTATATTATTGTCGACTGTATTAAAAAGCACTTAATGAAAAAATGTAAATAAGGAAAGGAAAAAGTTGCCTTTAAATTCTATCGTAATAGATTGATAAGTAACAATGACCCACATCAAAAAGCCACATATAGTAATGATTAATTGCATTCGAGCAAACCAATGCCAATAACTAGCAGCATTTCTTGATAGCATGAACATACAGAGAGGAGCTCTGTTCACACGGAAACAACTATCGATTGTTGTTCGGCAATGTCTTTTATTTGAATTAGGAAGAGTCGTTTCTCAAATTCTATAAAATTATAATAAGCGATTAGTTTTAAACTTAATTCAGTTTTCTTGTTTCGTTTTAGTAGCCAATTGTACTGGATTAAAAAATATAACCTAATCTGAAGTATTTCAAACTGCATACATTTAAAGATCCGTTTCTACCAAACCGGTTCTCATCGAAGAGCTTTTCCAATGCAGTGTTTTTAAATCGAACTTACATTTTCTGATTTTCACGAATCCGCGACGAAATATCACAGCAATTCGACGACCTTCAATTTTGCACCGTGGAGCGAAATAGAGTTACCAAGTTTTCAACCCGAATTGGCTCCTCGTGCGAAGTCGTCCTCCGACCGTGGAAAAATGTTGATAAGCAATTTCACCCGCGAAAAGATTGGACGTTATCGCGGTCTGGATAAAACTTGGCGACAATTCGTGTACGAATTTTATCGAAATGAAATTGAAGGATGAAATGAAAGACTCGCGCACTTACGAATGTCGATGTTTCCGATTATGATTGTTGCAGAGGCATGTTCAATAATGCTCCTCTACTTTGCGGCGATAAATTTGTACTATATTCGCCAATAGCCTTTTTGAAAAGTGTATTCCTATAACATCAATATGATGATCGTAAGAATGAATGTTATTTTGTTATATTTTTTTATTCTTACAGGTTAGAAAAAAAGTGCATGAATGTTTTTGACTATTATGTTATTTGTCATATATATATATATATATCTACATAAAAATTTCCCTTGATTTCCTGATATGACCTTACGTGGACTTTGACTTTGGCCTTACTTATTCCTGACAAAAAATACAAGTTTTGTAACTTTGCTTAACCAGGCTTAAACTATTATGTTGGTCCTATATAAATGCATATGTAATTGTTTTGCCTACCAACCATGTAAAAATGTCTCTTGATTCCCGGACATTGCCTTACGTGGCCTTCGAATTCCTTACTTATTCCGAATAATAGGGAATAAATGTTTTGGAACACTAGGGAAAGTTCTACAACGATAAAACTGCCTCTTTAAGATGTAGATTGCGTGATGTGTCATTACCTAAGTGATATGGCATTTGGGCCTTACTCATCAGCAATCATGCTAGCAAAAATCTTTAAGAAAAGTGGATACGATGCAGCCTTGAAATATATCATGTTAACAGGGTTTTAGGAAAAGGATGGGAACCCAAGGTGTCATCTTAACGGCTTTATTATACTCTTGCAATATTTGGAATAAGACTCTTATTTGTAATACTGAATTTATTAATTTGGTACACCTTACATATATACACCTTACATATTTTGAGTTTCCCACCCTGTACTAATTATATTTTCTAGTATTTTCAGATCATTACACATTTTTTGATGATGTTGATTTGCTCATTCAACGACTGATAAGTTCGAATTCAAACCTTGATAAGTTCTCTAGAAATAGCTCAATCGTTAATAAGGCATATTTAATTCATTTTTAAAATGAGTGCATGAACCTATAAAATTTAATTGTTCGCCCGACGAAGCTCGTAAAATTAATGCAATGCGGTAGTCCGAGAAAAGTACCAGAATCAAAATGTGAGTTGTAAAAGTACGTCATTTCCGCGGCTCGCGTGGGACAAAGTGAGTGACGATGGTGGTGGATTTTTTGCAGTTCTACACCGTGAAACGCGACAAAGGGTATATACAGGTACGCACATGATGGCAAAAAAGATGTTCATATTTTTAACGCTAAAAACGCTTTCAGCGGTACGATTTATTAATTTTACGCGACACGCTGGATAAAGTAAAGTTTACGAAGTTTAGCCACGTCATTGTAATGCACGAAAATTATTTTCCGATGAAATCTGATGTTTATTAGAACAAGAGTATAATGAAAATCTGCACAAGTGTTGTTTTATTTTTTGGATATTATCGAGGCACAGGGGGAGGTGAAGGACGACTACAAAATAGCATCTGTACATATGTTCAAAAAAGAGAAAACGAGATTTAAGAGATCAAGAGAGAAGGAACGGCAATGAAAAAGGAAAGAGTTCGAAAGGCAGAGAAAGAGAGAGAGAGGGAGAGAGGATAGAAAAACGAGACTTTACCCGTGATCGCGGCAGCAATTTACATTCTTCTCTATCCAGTTCTGCGACTTTGAGCTTGGAGAAGGGTGTTGATCGCGATCAATTGCACTATGAACGTGTTGGTAACTGCGAATATAACATATACGGGCGACCAGGAGTCGCAGTACATATATACACAATTTTTTCGCGCTTTTGCTGTGCAGGAGCCAATCATGCACAGACACCGACACAATTATATTTGTAAACGTGTGTGCAAAAACCTTATGACGATCTCATGGAGCATTAAGGGAGTGTGCGCAAACTCCATCGACTGTATGGTACTCGCAGACACATGAAGATATACTTTTACACTCATACACGTGCATGCGAGTATATACTTACGTACGGAGGCTGATACTCGCCGCAAAGTTCCATCGAAGGCGGTCTCAGGTAAGGTGATAGGACGTGGCGCACCTGCTTGCCTCGAGGCAATGCGGTTCTTATTGACTAGCAGCCTATTGGTACCACCAGTAGGTATTCTTCTTTGTGATCTGCTTACCTGGGCCATCCGAAGTCTTATATTCTTGCTTCTAAATAGCTGGGCATGACAATGCTGGAGGCAGTTAAGTACGAAATCACTACTTTTCCAATCGGATTTTCATCGTTGGTATAGATTGGTTGCCTCCAATTTCGATCGTCCAAATGTAACAAGGTATCGATGTTTTTGTTGTACTTTGAACTTTAAATTTAAGAGGGAGAAGCTGTAAGCACTGGAAGAGCAGTAAGCTTCTTAAAAAGAACCATCTTAAAAAGCGACACGCCTCTGGCTTCTCTTCGAATAAGATTTGTTACAGGAAGAATGCGGCACTGGATTAAACAATCAAGTTAACGCCCCATGTGTGGTGCGTTACATTTCTCTGCAGATCATTCTCTTCGGTAATTGTTTGTAATTTAAGGTTATAATGGATTGTTCATGAAAGAATTGGGGCTATAGGCGGAACGATGCAAATAATGCATTTGCGACTAACATATGGAAGCCTAAGGGAAGGTTGAACGTCCTCCAGCAAAAAATTATATTTTCTTCTGTGGTCTGATGTATATATGTGAGTGCGCGTTCTGAGCGTACTCGCGCATACTTGTTACGTTCAGGAGATATTATTTATCTATCATGATCCAATCAAGCCCGATAAAATCTGATACTTTAAAAATTCATAGTGCTTGATAAAAATTAATAGAATAACTTATATATAAATAAAAGCAAATTAAAATAAACAGAAACGACACTATTAGAAAATCTTGGAAAAATTTATTTGAATCAAGACGGAGAAATCGTTTCCTTGCAATATATTTACATTTCAGATTTCGGCCTATTTAATTAACTGAAATATCCTAATAAAAATTTGGTGAGATTAAATGTATAAAGAAAAAGTCGTGTAATTTTACCTTAGACTTATTTTCACACACGATATTTCATTATAGCGGATGCCCTACACGTTGCAAAAAAAATGAGAGAATTCATTAAAAAATGTACATTATTTTACTCAACTTTTGAAAGCTATTAAGCGTAATTCATTTTTAGTAAACTCGAGTAGTTTGCTTATTAAGAGCGGCAAGTACGAGGTGTACTTTTAAAACATCATGAATTAAGGACAAAATGTGAAGCTTTGACAGAATTGGTTAAATTTGAAAAATTATTTTTAACAAATTTTGAATTTATTTATGAATAATGACGAAAAATATGTCCTTTATTTATTTATTTTATTTTATGTTTATAATCAGTTTTTTGCTACGCCTGTATCCAGTGTACGTGCCGGTGACACTGGCATAAACGTGCCGATTTGAGCAGCGTGAGATAAGCGGGAGTATTCCGTGTTCTCATGCCCGCCGGGTTAATTATTTAACGGAGGCTTTTCTGTTTTTTTTTTAACCCGCTTATCGCGTAATAATTTTTCTATCCATTTTAATCACATTCCGCAGAAGGTTTTGTCGCCGGTGTAACTGGACTTTACTGACAGTTTGATAGCGCACTTTTAGACAAACGCGAAAAGCGACGATATACCTCTCATGTCCTATAAGCTTTTGTCTTTTGCTGACATACAGTTCCCATATGGCTCTAAATAATCATTTTGACGCATACATAGGAGGATGGAAACATTATGAATCAAGGGCGAAAAGTGGCTAAGTTAGATTTAATTTAATTACTCCAGTGGCGTATGCGCATTTTATCCACTGTATGTAGGAAAATTATTCTTATACTTGTAAAAGAATGTGTATAATTGTTTTACACAGTATAAATAAACGCAACGTGAAAATAAATCTTCACAAAATAGGCAAAGGATTCCTATTCAATACAGATTAATGACAGATTACGCTAAATATACTAGTCTCGACAATATAATAATCGAAGAAGATTAATGTGTTATTTATGAAAAGTCAAGAAGATTTACGAATAGTAATACAGATGATAAATAATGTAATGATTTAAATCGAAATTAAAATAATGTAATGATGACTGGGAAGACAAATGCGATAAACAAATAATGTATTCCCCATTATTTAGCACATAATTGGACATGGGTTTTTTTCATATTGAAGACATTATCTTTCCTGCTGCTACACATAATTAAAAATATGTATGTCGCTTGAATATTGGCCTCAAAGGGTTAATATTCTACGTACACGAATCATGTTGAATGTGCAGAATGTTTAAAGTATATCGTCAATTTGTTAATTGGTGGTAATAATTAATTATTGCGAGTGGAGGAGTGGCGGTAGTGTTAATTAGGGTTGAATATTTTGTTTCAGCATGAGAAATATGGGTTCAGGGACAGCCCTCGGTGCGAGTATTGTAGAGCGTTGGGGAGTTGCGTACAGAATTCGGTACGACGTGGTTGCTGTTGCCAAAAGGTAAACACAAACATCAACATGCCTGGCTGGAAAACGAATATGTGTAACGCGAGGGTAACTTCATAATTATAATACGTATATGCACGTTCAACCGCGCAAGTTTTAAAAAAGAAAATAAATTTAAACACCGTCTGCATTTTAAATATCCTATTAATTCCTATATTTGCTAATGTAATAATACGTTCTATTATTAAAAAACTAAATAAATTCCACATAAATAAGATACATACCTATATCTAGGTTGTATTGATGATATAGACAAATTTCATAATTATCATTGTTGTTTAATTGGGATAGTAATAAATTCTTTTTCATACTTTTGTCAACCACGAAAAATTTACCAATTTTCTTTGCCATTTAAAATATAGTATATATTGAATTCTATTAAATTTAGCATATTTATATCACTTGTATATAAATAGTATATTTCGATACAAGAGGTCGCAAACGGGCTTTTTGTTCACTGCGAGTGTCATGGCGCTACACGACGCCTCGTCTCGGGTTCGTACACGAGCAGGCTGCAAATCGCCCGTTTGACCTCGAGTATCGAACACTATTTTTGTTTATTAATAATGTAGCAAAAACCGAGTTGTTTCAGTTAGATATAAAAGAAGCTTAGCGGATTTGGTTCGGGGGGGGGGGGGGGGGGGGGGGGGGGGGCGGTCGCCACACCAAAAACAAAAAAGTATGGTGTCTGGGGGGGGGGGGGATCAAAAAATGTGGGTCGGCGGGAGATTCGGTTGTTTTGTGGGTATAAAGAAAAATTATTGTCAGTGCTTCTCTGGCACGATTTTACCTATTGAGCAGAAACTTTTTAATAATTTTCGAAAAATGAAGTGACGTTCTAATAAAGAAGATTTTAAAATTGATAAGTCTTTTTAAGATTTAACTTCATTAGGAAAAACGCGATGCTTCATCAATTGCATAAAAATTTAAATGTTTAGAAATTATTGACAAATTAAACGAGCAATCGAGATTTTATTTGTTTGATGCGTGTTTTAAATATTTAAAAAATGTACTATTCATTGAGTACCTGAAAAGAGCCAAAAAGCAGAAAATATCAAAAATATTTCAATTATTCATAAGTTTTGCAGACGTCCAATGTATACGGTGTTTGTGTCACTTGTTATGAATACGTTCAACATCGAATTTTTGGTAGCTACCGGGAAATGTTACAATTGCGAAAATAAAGCTTTGGTTCGTGTCTTTGACACACAAAGGTATTTTTGTTTTTGATTGTTCGACGAAGGAAAACAGACCATCAGCAGACCATGTTGCAGCAGCTGTATATTAGAACCCACAAGTGCATCGTAGATCAGGCCGCCCACGTAACACCTGGCATCGCACCACAAGAAACGAGTGTCAAGAAGGAGACAAAACGTGGAATGAAGTTAAAGCACTGCTACGAAACCGGTTTATGTACTTATACGTAGTACATAATGTAAAAATGGACATGAATCTATTAAATCACGGAAAAAAATTAAACAAAATACGTCACTTTACCTGCCTCCGCACTAAAACAATGACAATCAGTATAATAATCATTAGATGCATCACGTTGCTCACAAACTGGGTAGCTAAGAAGGTTATTTCCAAGACTCTTCAGAGTAAGAAATACAACGTCTAGGTTGTAAATTTCGATTGATTAACGATAGATAACAAGTGAGAAAACAACATAATAATATAATATACATATACATAATGTCAATTACGGCTACCTTCCTAATTAAAGGTTTTTTAGACAATGTCATATACGTCATTTGGTAGAATATTTACAGCGATCACTTGCTTGAAGTGATTATCAACTATTAGAAGAAAATAGTTTATCAAATATTATATTTCGAGATAATTACAACTAAAAGACAATAGAAGACTAATCTGACCATGGATATAAATAAGTTGTAATAAGATGTACGGACTGTGCAAGAAATAATTCCTTGAATCAATTTTTTATCATCACAAAATAAGGAAAGTGAATATTAATAATCAAGATGTTTGTTATTACTTGTTATCTTTGCAATAAGTTTTTCCCGTAAGATTTCATATTTCTCTGGAAATTTTAGAAAAATGCAGAAGATTAAGATATTCGAGTGAAACAATTTTCCGTACTCTTTGATAATAAACAATAATGTTTCAACAACGTGGCTGATATTGGCTTGATTTTGGCTCGCGGCGTTGCTCGTATCGTAAATTGACGGACGTGCATTTACTTGTTTCACGATCAATTTGAATCGCGAAGTTATTAAGGTGCGCACTCTTCCTGATAAAATAAACGTCGATATGCATGAAGCTCGCGGGCTATAGCTCAAAGGCTTTGCTGAAATTTATTATAATTTCAAGTCGTGGCGACGTTCTAGGATGCACACTGCGTTTCGCATAGCGTACAAGTCGTTTAGAAGTCGAGTTTGAAGGAAGTCCCGCCCTAGAAATCTCAACCTGATTGCCATGTTTCTCTATATCATTATTTGCAGACGTTTTTTTTTTGTCCGCGCTAAACCCTTGTTTGTTGCGGATCTAAGTTGGTTCATAAATCTCACTTGCCGAAGAGTATACGTTGTCGGCGAGCGTAGCTCGCATGACGAACGATAGACGGCGAGTCCGCGCCAACTTAAGTAATTGTTAAAGGACGCGCAATGAGGATTTGCACATTTTTGATTCAGTCACTAGTAAACGAGGAGGAAACTACTCGTTTCCGCAAACTGTCGATGAGATTCTAGGATTTGAATAATGGCCGTCATCAAAGCCGGGCAGTCGTTGACTTTACGTACGCGAGTCCAGTCTGGAGATAGCGCTGGGTAACCGTTTATTAGAAAACCGTAAGCTTTAATTGTGTCCATCATTTACTCAAGGTTGCTACGAGAAATTGCTGTAATCGAATTACGATTTCTGAATAAGTGCCGAGATGACGGTCGTCTATAACAGGGTTCAATTTCGACTGATGACTTAGATTTTTTCATCTCCATAGCGATGAAGTAGTCGAGAACGAGTTTATTTTTACGCTTGCGCGCAACTACCGCTATGTGCTGACTAGTTAGACTCGTAATTGAACTTTGCGTCGGTATGTTATTAAACTATAGGTATAAATTGTTACAATTTACAAATTAACGCTGTATTATTAATATCCTGCGAAAATAAGTTTTACTTTATTGCTGCATATATTAGTTTATTATAACGTATATTATAGTGAATTCCATGAATTTGAGGAGTGTTTGTTAACGGAAATTTCGAGAACCAAATACAAATTGCACTGGAAATATCAGCAGTTATAGGTGTGACCCAATTCCCAAGAAAAACTGTGTACAAATGGCTTAAACAATTATATTTACTAAATAATCCATCACCAAAAACATCAGTCCATTACAATGAAGAAAATAGAGGATCATTACATTATGGTCGCCATAACTTTACATTTAGAATTATACATTATAGATAGTAATTAATTGATGATTTGCTTCATTGGGACAACACGTGTAAATATGTGTAAAGGAATGTTTTTGATTCCGTTCACTATTTAGTTGACGTTAGAGATGAAAAAATGACTTGTCTACAGCCACAGAAAAATAGCTGCTTCAACTAAATTTTTAAGTATTCCGAGCGCCAGACGATTAACTGTTTGTGTCGTCTATTTTTAATTTGTTGATTTAGTAGTTACAGTCCGTTGTTGGGAAGACTAACGAAATTGATAACAAGTTCTCGTAAAGAGGCAATTATAGAAGTTTTTCTATGTAATTGTTTTATTAGATGAATTCCTTATAGAGATATAGACATAGGTCAGTTTTACTAGCGACTATACCATTACATGTAGTAAATTGAAATATTCCAAAAATACTTACTAATATTTGGCTTATTTATGTGTACCTTTAATTTTTTGGTCTTTATTAATGGAACCAAAATAATCGGAAGAATCAAATCTTACATTAAATCAAAAATTTTGTATATTTCAACTTCACAAACCCCGGTAGAAAATTGCCATGGCCACGGTCCTAGAAGCATGGCGCTCGCGAGGCCGGGTTCATTTTTCTACCAGGGAAATTATATTTTTAAATATGAATGATGAGCGTTTGCAAGGAAACACACTCACGTTTTCTTTCATAATTCTATCATGCTATGCGATTCGTGTGTGAACACTATACTCTAATGTCGAATATCTAAGATTCTTTCACCGATCCCTCATAAAAAAAAAAAACTCTAACGGATAAAGCCGTCATTTTATGTAGACATTTGATTTTAAATCAGCTTGAGCAAAATGAGCAACAGTTGTCGCACAGACATCTTATTATAGTATGAATTTTAATAAATCTATCGTTTGCAGTTGTAAAATATATAACCCGGGCTATATATCTATCATTTGCGTAATGTACGCGCGCGGACGTCTTGTAATGTAATTCCAATGCTTTATTTTCTATCAAAAAGTTTAAATCCAATGGTCGAGTATATATATGGCGCTGCATCGCGACATCGGAAAGTTTTCGGCAGAAGAAATGTTGTTTCGTTCATCACGGAGGCTTCCGAAGGCTTGGCAAGTTCCAACGCGCAACGAACCAGCGCCAGTGTAGCACGAAATTCCTTCTCGACATTTTACATATTTGCGGATGGAAGTTTCGAAACTACGGCTGTACCGCAATGCCACGTGTACGAGCAAGCAAAGCTATGCTGAAGAAGTCACCTTAGCAAGTTTATGGACATATATATGTATATACCCATTTTCTGTTTCAAACTTGGTTTATGCCCTGAATTGGCCGTATAAGAGAAATAAGAAACAAGAAAAAAGGTCGGGGAACGCAAGAAATGTGTACAACACGAGTCGAAGCGAAGGCAAAAGTATTGTAGGTAAAAGAATCGCCATGTGCGGGCGGAAGGGCGAGATTAAATTGTTGCAAAGCACGATAAAACAGGGCTGGAGCTACATACACAGTTAAAAGTATTTTATTAGCAACCGAATCACGTAGTACGAGGTACCATATTTTTCCGCCGGGTCTCTATTACATTCGACAGGTCGATCAAACACGACAAATAATACCAATATATCTCTTGGTGTCTTTTCGCAGAAAAAAAGATAAAACTGAATTTAATACATCATGCCTCGTGAACAGTTAATAACCTCCGACTTGAGAGACTGCCATGATGTATCTGCCGTAGAATTTCCAGTTTGATATAAATCATAATTGTTCGTGATGTGTCGTTTTGTTTCTATGATTCTCGATATTGATCAAGAACTCGAATGTATAAGGCTTATAAATAATATATCTCTGATATGCAATTGCCTTTCATATCGATTCATTACTAATCTCTTTTAATTACATTCTTACAGTGACTTTTATTACCAAGAACTGACCTTGAAAAATCATTATTTCGGTCTACAATTTCAAGGTTTCTTCCAGAGAATTCTCATTTACAGATAATGTCAATAATTTTTCGGAAATCCCCTTAAGAAGCATTAGTACTCTCTATACAAATTCAGAAATGTCAATACTAAAATTATGGAAAAACGTTGGGTTATTATAGTTCAGAACAATTATTAATTAAACTAAGAGTGATAATAGTAGCATGAATAATAGCAGAAGATATGAAGTATACAATATGCATATAACAAAACCTCTCTTGTTCGAGTTATCCCTATCAGATAGGGATGTTGTTTTATAAATAATAACCAAATGTTTCCTGCAATTTCATTTAAACAATGTATACTGCTCATATTTTTTGTGACTAATTGGTCGATTAGAAAAAGGCTTGTGATGAAAGTTATTGCGTTATTCGATATAGCAATGAGTGAAACCCGCATGTAAGTGAATTCTCCAAGTGTTTTTCAGAATATTTGCATAGTCGAGTTAAACGCGTTTACCTTTAGTGCATTTTATCATTGCTTCGTACACCGGTTCCCCACGGTAAGAGGCAAACGCGAATATTTACTCGGAGGATTCACATCACGAAAAGCATCTCGGAATTCCGTTGGGGAAATATTTTGTCTAATGCCGTGTGTGTGGCGGGGCGTTTTCGTGCTGCTCTATAGCGCTTCATGCAAATCGCAAGGAAAGATCCTCCTGCCACACTTGGTTTGCAGGATTTTAGGACTTGAGGAATTTCAACTATGTACCAATTGCTTCATATCCGACTTAGTACACTATTTTAACATGAACTGAAACGAGGAAGTGTATCATGGTAAAGTAAGTTAAATGTGCTAAATAGACGAATACTTAAGAAATGAGACGTCAGGTATCCCACGTTTTATCTAAAGGCTTTTTTAAATGAGTGGAGTTTTTAGGTGCATAACTTTAAAATTTTTAATATATTTAATAAATAATTATTTTTAAGGAAATGCATGGAGAGAAAAAATCAAACATGAATATATTATTGACTTTACATTATCATGATATTATAGTTTAAAAAATATTTTTCGCGCCAACTTTGTACGACCTTAATTATTTTTGATGAAATTATATTATGCAGTTAAATCTCTTGTATTATATATTAAAATATAAAATAAAATTATACAATTAAAAGTGTGTAAAAATACTAACAATTAACGTTGTTATGGTACTGCACAACGAATACAGTTATAGAAATAAAAACAAGAGAAGTGAAGTTTACATTAACATTTTTATAACTTTCCATTTCATCAATTTCGTTTACTTATTATTAATTACAAATATCTGTACTACTCGCTCCAGTTTAATAAAATTAAACGTACATGATTTTTAAAATTGTTTTTCTTTAATATTTCTCCCGATTTTCTTGGAAGAATTATTTTTACCGAAACTTCTCGCGAAGGCATTAAAGAAACTAATAAATAGTGACATGCAGAAGAAATTTGCGGCACACAGAACCAAATGTACTGAGGAATCCACGCGCATCCGTATAGCACCAACTATAAGAGACTATAATAATTTGCATATGTGTATAATGTTGCATGGTATGTGTTATAATTTCTTATAAACGCTTTTTAATTAATCATGAACAAAAATTTGTTATTTTCAAGTAAATATTTGATTTTCTTGAATTAAGTAAGATTTACTAAAAAGAAGGAAACATTTTCTTAATTCAAGTAAATATTTACTTGAAAATAACAAATTTTTTTCAGTGTACTTCACTCAATCTCACCC
>JAPYZR010006150.1:0-10526 GCA_030522945.1 Trichopria nigra
TACGAAATAATTAATTTTGTCTCTCATAGCTACTGAATGATAATTATTCTGGACTCTACAAGTTCAGCAAATATTCAACTTATACTCGTATAATTTTTATTAAAATTTGTTTGTTACGTCTTTCATAATATGCATGTGTATAAAGGACATAAAAACGCAGTTTCTCATAAGTACCCTAGCCCTCTAAAATATTAACTGCATATTTTGTATACCTTTAAGAAGAAGCACACCAAATTTGGTCAAAATCTGTTTGTCAATTGCATTACCTAGAGAACCCCTTTAATTTTGAGAGTACAAGTTAGGGAAGTAAAATGCAATTTCCCGCACGACTTTTTTGAAAAGTCGTATTTCCCAAAATATTTGTAACGTTTATTGGTTCATGCTGGATGTTCACAAAATAATGTAAGATGTGCTTGGAAATTCTTGCGCTATTGGTTGCGCTATTGGTTGATTTTTATTCTTCTCTCGGTGCCATTCATTTCGTTAATTACTTTTATTGCACCGTTAATCCATTATCGTCATTTATTCATTATTTCTTATTCGTGCATTTAATGATGCATTCCAGTACTTTGGTTTTTTGATCCATTTCACTCCTTTCTATTTGATTCACACGTTCCGTCATTTTATTCGCACATTCGTTTATTATATCGCACGCAAGCTGCGCCCAAGGTTTTTTGCTGTACCTTTTTGAGTCGCTTATTCCATTTACAATATTGTTTAATTACACACCCATCTATTTGTTTTATTTTTGTAAAGTTTTTCATTTCTCACTTTATTTCATTCGTGTACAGAGTCCTTCTATACATTCGTTTTGTTGATATTCGTGACTGGATTTTCCCATCCCTATTCGTTCGAGACTTTTCGCTTTGGGCAACGTGAAATATTCCGTCTCTTCTTTTTTAATGAAACTGTACTTTCCCTACCAAGGATGCAAAGTAGATTTTTTTTTGTATTGGAGCATGGAACAATATTCCGTGGAGTAGACATTTACACGCGACTTTTTGACTATATTGTTTTATTTTTTTAATGGCCGATTATTTAGCATTGCAGATGAAACTTTAACCGATTGTTAAAGGGATTGTCAATTTTTAAGTCTGAAACTATGAAAAACATTTTGTAAAATGATTAGTCGTAATTTCAAAAGTTTCTTTTTGTGCATGATTTCCTTATTTTGAAGACTACACTGACAAACAAATTTCTGTATTCAAGTAAATATTTATTTAGTAAATATATTTATTTGAATTAAGAATATGCTTCCTTCTTTCTATAGTAAATCTTACTTAATTCAAGAAAATCTTTTCTTAATTCAAGTAAATATTTACTTGAAAATAACAATTTTTTTTTCAGTGTATTCTCTGGAACTTTGATAAAGAGTTGCCACGAACAATTATTGGGACTAACATTAATCTAACCTAACCTTGAAAATCTTAATTTTAAATTTTTCATTCATTCATTTCTATTTCACTTTATTTATTTAACATCGGATAAAAAAATAGTTATACATTAAATTTAGGTTTTCGTTCATTTTTGCTTTTAGAAATTCACTAGGATCATTTTATTTTTAACATTTTTTTTTAGTTCCTTTATTTCTCTGAATAATCAATTTTGTCAATCAATCGATACGTTCAGCCCGCAATTTTATTTCTTTTATGTGCGTTTTCATAGTTTCAATTATTCTCTCATTTACCGTATCCGCGCCACGTGCATCATCCATTTTATTTTCTTCGGCTTTATTGAACTAAACCGAAATCAAACCGAAATAAAAACCTTCAATAAAATGGACAAATTTTAGAAATAAATTGGAATCAATATATCTAATACTTTTAATTATTTATATTTTACAGAAAACAAAAAGAATATTTAAAAAAAATATATTTGATTCAAGGGAAAAAGCAATGGAAACGATCGAAACATATATGTACAAATTTCATTTAACAAATAGAAATGCCCACTGAATGAATCAAAAGCAACTGCAACCATCAGACTCGACGTTCTAAATTCTCATGATTCGACATCAGAATCGTGGACGACACTTGTAAAAAAAAAAGTTTCCTCATTTCGCTGTGCCATTGCTTTAATCTTCAAAAAAGTCATATTACAATAAATGTTCAACTTTCCACACTACCGCAGTTACGTGGACGCTCGTGAAAGCATTACACTAATGTTCAAACGAAGTTTGGTAATGTTACTTCCAAAAGACATTGCCGTGGCAAGTGTGATCCCCGGTACAACCTTGGGCCGACACTAGGCCAAAGTTTGATAGTACTATACCCGATACATTATCAAGGTTAGGACAATATTATAGTCCCTGTTGCGGACAAACGCTGGGCAGAAGTTCAAATGTTTGACGCCACCCCATTTTCTATATTCGTATATTTCACAATGCAGCCATTCGTAAAATAATTTTAAAATTTCAATCCCTTTCATTCACTTGATTTTTATCAGTTAACATAAAAAAATCAATTTGCGGTAAATACGCCATCTATAGATATCGCGAAAATTATTATTATTATTACTTATAATCTTTTTTAATTTTCAACAATAGATGGCGTGTTTCTCGCAAACGACAAATTTTCCTCCTTATTAATAATATATGTGTATATATATATACAGGGTGTCCCAGAACTGGCGGATAAAATTCGACGCATAGGATTTGAATGGCGTGCAATTGAAGTTTAGAAAAAAAAATCATGGGGACTTTTTGATTTCAAATTTCACGAAGAATCGTCTCCTGAAATTTTATCCGCCAGTTCTGGGACACCCTGTATATTCATAAGGTGTCCATCAAATGCTTAGCAATTTGGAAAATTTGAACCGATTATTATAATAGCAAATGATTTTTAGTCGATCTTTGTGGTCGATTCAAATGCATTACGAGTCCAAGTTCAAACATTTGATATATCATTGATTTAACAGGTAGCATTTTTTTTTAAGTCGTATATTTCATCATCTTTATTTGCCCCATTCACGTATACCGATCCACTCGTATCTCGCGATCAGCATCATTCCTTAATAATGCACGCATTCGTAAAAGATTTTGTAAATTTCAGAAAATGATGGGTGACGCGTTAAAATAATCCAACCGCGAAAAAGAAGACAAAAAAACAGTCGCAATTACTCACGACAATTACAGTAGTTACCGTCTTGGCGCGAGTAGTACATTTTCATAAGGCGAACGGCTTTTGTTAAAAGGGCCGTTTATTCGTATTAAAATCCACGCTGAGAGAGCATTGTGTCAGGAAAGAAGCGGAGGGTGGGCAGCGAGCAAGGAACGGTAAAAATTAAAACAAACGAATGGAAATAATACCCGTAGGAGACCTGTTTGAGTCAACTCGCAAATTGAAACCGCGTCGGCGGGTGAATTCCCGGGCTCTTTCCTCCTCTATACGGGCGAATAGGTTAGGCACGTATGTAGTACCCGCACGCTACCCCCACACCTGCACCCTATTAATTTCGATATCGGGGGTATATATGTACGAAACGAGACCGTTCGAGTTCTTTGCCGCGGCGCTTTTCGAGTTATCAGTGGACATGATAAACAATCTCATTGATTGATTGATGGATAATTCGCCGCGTGCTTTATTTCGATTGAAACGGAGGTTTTATAAAGAACATTTTCGGACGAAAACGAGAATTTAATTCATTTCGTTCCAATGTCGGTTTGCTTCGTTCTCCTATATTTCGAAATTATTCCATCTTTTTTATTCGATTCGTTCTCTTCGGCGCTCGTTTTTTATCCTTCAATTCGGCGGTTGTATTACATTATTTTCATTTGTACGCTTTCATATTTGTTTCGCGTATCTTCTTGGTTAGCTTGCCTTCTTCTTTATTTTGATCATTTTGAATAGAGGGAATAATTGATCCATGCAAATCTTCTCAAGACATGACTGAGCTAGAAAATTGTCATTTAACATTTGACCTTCTGGACCCTGGGACTTCCAGGTCACTTGGCAGTGAGGAAAAGGGCAAACATAATTGTAGAGTAAAGCGTCTTGGACGATGAAGTGTCCCTGGAAGGTGAAATGTCGCTAAGGGTGAAAAGGCAGAGGGTAAAATGGGGGAAGGTCGTATATTAAAAATGATCAAGAGAGCAACGCGATTACCAGTCGACCCCAAAAAGACTATTGATATGAGGAATTTTTAACACCGTTCTATCCCTATTTTTGTTGTTTACATTCCTTTCCTTCGCTTCCCTCATTTTGTTCACTTCTTTTAATACTTCTTCATTTTTTTTCGTTACTTATCTTTGGTTTATTTCATTTCTGCTATTTTCATTCTTCTTTTTGTTGCACTTCGAAACCATCCGACAAATATAAATAGTAATTAAAGTGGACAACAAAGAAAAATAATATAAATAAAACGTATTACAAAGGATGAGGTAATAGAATTCGATTAAGACCTTCATACAATTTTTTTCTATTACAAGATTCGATTTATAAAAGCTATTTGTTCATTTCCCCAACAATAAAAGAGATGGAATGAATCTAATCAATCACCAAAGCCAATCACCAAAGTAACGAATAATAGCGAATGAGGATAATGAAATATACCAGTCACCCCAAAAAAGGTAATGTATCAAAAGGTCAAAGTAATTATTAATTTCTGAAAAGCAATTCAGCATTCGTAGCGACAAATCAATATTTTCCCAAAAATCTCTTCATGAGAGAGCCATCTTGAAGATTTGTTTAAAAACTAGAGTCCTCTTATCACCCTTCAGGTTTTATTCAGGATCTCTGACATTATACTGCAAACGCTATTACATTTATCCTTCCACGAGTCACAAGCATCGAGATGAGGGCTCTTCAATAAGTACAAACTCTCACCCCAACACTCGCTCCTTAGGAAAGTGGAAACGGTAATAAGCTCCTTACATCGCAGTTAATTGGTCAACAAAACGATAGAACCCAGTCGTAGGTACATTCGGAATAAGATATCGAACCGTATTCTAGCCTACTTTACGCTTAGCATCGTTCCGATGACGTTTCCGCCCTCGTATCTCGTCCCTAGGATACATTGGCTTATTCCTTTCCCTCCTTTTCCCTATCGGCCCGTACTCTCTTCCTCACACGAAAGCTTTTACTTTATCGACTTGCATTGGCTCGAGTTACACGAATGGAGGGCATATTTCCCGGGTTGTTTACTTTTACCCGTCATCCGTGCCGAACGATCAACATTCTTGTTCGACGCGGCCTTAGTCGTTTTGAACGCCTCCATTTGTATTAAATGTCACAGTCGAATGTATACGGATATCCTTTGGGAATTGAGGAAAATATCGTCTATTCGACGCCCCTGCCCCCTTTCGTCCATCGAAACGTATGCGCTACGTCGATACAACAATTTTACATGAATTTTGTAGCTTGCGAGAAACACGCCATCTGTCCGCGGAGATATGTACTAATGCAGAATTTCGAAATTATACTTGTAAAATGTAAAAAAAAATTTGTAAAGATGTTATGAAAATATTTTACTTGTTATATATAGCTTACTTCATATGACGGAGTATATTGTAAACGTATCGGTCAAATCGAACGAACCAGGAACTTACCTAAAACAAATAAACAACGAATTTCTCAGTATATAATACAATGGTTCTCTTCTTATTGGCATTTTTTATTATATTGAAGCATAAAATTACGAACTTATTTATGAAACACGTAAATATAAACGACTTCTCGATTTTACATCCTTTTTTACCATCTGTAAAATGCGAAATCAACAAATTGAAACGAATTTTTCTTCCACTTGCGGGAAACGCGCCATCTGTCGACACCATACGCGACTATTATATAAATATATTTCTATCTTTTTTTTTTTATACGCGTACATCTGATATTTTGCATTTTTTGTGGTTTCGCTTCATTTTTTCATTGAACTGCGATTTTACAATAACAGATGGCGTGTTTCTCGCTAGCGGCAAATTTTCCCTGTCTAAATGTGAAACATTTTTTTTTTTAACAATGGTTTTTAAGGGTTTTCTTTTTTCATACATTTCAAGTGATTCCTGGCACATGGCGCGACATATAATATGAGCCGAATATCCCTTGCCATCGTTCTGATTTTGGAATAAGTCGAAACAGGGATTCGACGATTGATGTGTTCGACTATCCCATTTTCGCGAAACGAATATACGCACATACCAAGCCCGCGCTCCATTCAACTCATCCATCGGATATTACCTTTTCTATCGCGCCTCCATTTGTTTCATATTTCTCTTTTCAACATATTTTCAGGTTTCCCCGTGCAACAGCAAATCTTTTCTCGCCGTTATGCGCCACTATCTGCCGGTACTTGTATTTCTTCCGGTGTGTTCGGGAAAACCCTGGGCGAACCGTGGAGACGTTGCATCCCGGGCGAGAAAATGGAAGAGCATTCATGGGGTTTCTGTAGTTTTTCTCTCTATATAGCTCGCTGCAATGCCGTTTACCGCTAACGGCAAGGCGACGAGGAGGCAGCCTGACACCTGCCTTCTGTCGCCAGAAATCGATTTCTGCCCGTTTTCACTGTTGTGCAGACGTAGTGCATCATATACATATACATATATGGCGACGCGTAATGGTTTTGAAGAGGCCCGAGTTTATCATATATGATGCTGTTATTTTTCGTACTTGGAAAATTTGACATCGAATTTAAATTTAAATCAAGAATCGATACAAAACGATTTTTTTGAGATCGTCGATGACAAATACGATTAGCGATATATACAAAATTCAAAATGGCGGATCAAATACGGAGGAAGGTATCTTAGAAATCACTCGAATCCCCTTGTTATACTCGAGGGTTTTTCAGAGCTCACCGATTCACAAGCAATCGTCTGATTTCAAACCTTCAAAATGGTGGGTCCAAAATGGCGGACGAATTTTTTTTAAGAAACTCTCGAATTCGCTTTCTGGCTCTGGCGTAACTAGGGGGTTTTTTTGAAATGGCGATGCAGAATATAACTTCATATTTTGATATTCAAAATGGCGGGTCTAATAAAATTGGTAAATTGGATAAAAGGAAAACGGGTGATTTTTGCGTCAATAATTGACAGTAAAATAGAAATAATTTCAATAATAGTTTAGAAGATGAAAAAATGAAATTCTGTTAAATATACATTTATCCGTTTTTGATGGCCGCGCGCGAAAACTATTCTATTATTTCCATTCAGTCGGAATCACGGATTTACCGTACGACACGGCGAGCGGGTTTATCACTCGATTTCCAAGTCACACTTTGTCTTCGGGATCGTGGCGTTTAAACATATTCACTCGTGCCTTCGATCTATCATCGAGGACGACACGGTCCCGGGGCTCTTCTCCAAATTTCATCTCGAAGTCCGTGGCTGTATTTACGACGGTTTTCCACTTCGCCGATTAATACTCGTGTCACGCAATCCGACAGGATTCCGAATAATTTATGAGCGACATTTTTGCAAAATTCGATCGACTTTTTTATTCATGATTATTTGTAGTTCTTCGTCATACACGTGTTTTAATCTTTTCTAATTTATACTGGGAGACTTTTTGCGACTTATATACTTAACTGTACCTATTTACATATATACATAAATAATTGTTTACTCAACACCCTATAGTGTTTAAGAAAGTTGGTATATATTAAGGAGAAATCGATGTGTTGACACTTGCGAGAAAATGCGACATCTATTTATCAGTTCCTTAACGTTTAATGTCGGAAATAATCGAAAGTATTTATCTACGATGCCCAAGAAGAACTCGATTGCTTAATATACGTATATTATACGAAAAGTATAGGTATAAAAGTGTTATAAGTATATGGCATATACGATATATACGTATATAATACGGTAGTATAAAATACGTCGATTATTAACGTTTTAAATACCTATATATATAGTACGTTACGTTTATTAAACGTATAAATATAGTTTGTGAAATACATTATATTTTACGTATGTAAAACGTATATAGATCGTGGAATTTACAAGTGTAAAAAACGTATTTGTAAAGCGTTTATAATTTACGAGAATAAAAACGGTTAAAAACGTATTCACATAACCTTTATTAACCGAATATACAGAACGTTGTTAAAAAATGGTATATCAAGACGTTGTATGTCCCAGGTTTAGACCATACGTTTAGACCCGAATTAAACGTTTATTATACGATCGAGTTCTTCTTGGGTGCACTTTTCGGTAATACACTTCAGAAACTATGTTATTGAACAATAATAGATCGAGTCGTTCATTCTTTCTTTCGTCACATTTGAATGTAGTAATTTATTATAAATTTGTTTTATCTCGTGATATTGATGCTATATATCGTTACGTTTCTTTCTTCAATGACTACTATACATTTTCGTAGCAGTGCGAATAATCACGATTTAGTTTTGATTTTCCCTAAATTGAAAATGATTTTTTAATATAGTTTTAATAGTTTAATAAGTATTCAAAGAAAACATTTCCGACTGTTATCGGCACGTTCTTTAAACCTCGGTTATTTTTCGGCACTTTTCATCCAGTTTTTGTTTGTGTTTATAATATTTCCGTAATTATCACCATTTAATGTTAGTTTTCCTCACTTTGTCCATTTTCTCATTATATTCCTTCATTTGTCGTCAATTTTTTTCCCTATTTTTAATTCCTCTTATCACTTTTATTTGTTTCTTGTCACTTTTTTTGGTATCTTGTCCTTTTTTTTGTCAAATATCTTTCCTCGCTTGTAGTTATTTCTACACTGAACAAAAATTTGTTATTTTCAAGTAAATATTTACTTGAATTTAGAAAAGATTTTCTTCATTTAAGTAAGATTTACTAAAAAGAAGGAAACATTTTCTTAATTCAAGTAAATATTTACTTGAAAATAACAAATTTTTTTTCAGTGTATGAATTATTGTATATTTGAATTTTATTTTTCATACATTTTTTATTTCCTCCCTGGTAGGAATTAATCGTGGCATTCCGTTATATAATTGCAAAAGCCCTATACGAAAAACCATTATGAAATTTGTACGAGAAAATCACTCGATTCTATCCAGATTTTGTGTAGAAAATTTGACAGTGAAAATTACTATAAATTCTGGACAGATAAAATATGAATTCTACCTGGTTTCTATATCGTTTTTGTCTAGAAGACACTATATAGACATAATTATTATCTATATAAAATTATTGTTTAGTTAAAATAAAGTAGCTTATTCAGTTAATGAAGTTAATACACAGCTAGTAGGTATTATAAAATACGTCGAAATGAAAAAGAAAGAACGCCAACTATTTCGTAAACGAAAGTATAAAGCAAAATTAAAAGTGAAAAATAATTTTATTATTCAATTAAAATGACATTCATAATGATACATATGAACCTTTTGCTAAATTGCAAATATTTGAAAAAGAAGATGAAAAAATGATAATATTCATCTTTTTGTCAACGAAGAATGTCAGGATCAAGAAATAGTAGAAGGATTATGCATAGAAAAGTAGAAGAGGGTCGCGAAGAAAGAGAAGAAGAATGTCAATAAAGAGAAGCAGGAAAAAAGAATGACAGGTACATCATCTGGTTTGAATCTATGCAGTTTTTCATAGATAAAAACTAGACAATCTCTGTTTAGATGTTTTATATAGATTGTTATCTTGGCCCCATATATACATTAGGCGTCTAGACCTGCGGATATTGGGACTACATAGTTTTCCAATCTAGATGTCTACTGTCTATTCAATTCTGTCGAATCACTTTCCATACTTGTAATTATTTCTATGAATTACTATATTTTCCATAAATTTTTTTCATTATTAAGTTTTATTTTTCATCAATATTCCTCCCCTTTTTATCTCCTCTTCTCACTTTTTCTTTCTTTACTTGACACTTTATGTTTTGTTTCTTGTCACTTTCTTTTTGTTTCTTGCCACCTTTCATTGTTTCTTTATTTTTTTTATCTCCACCCAGCTAGAAATTAATCGTGGCATTCCGTTTTATTGTAAAGGCCCTATATCGGAAAACCATTATAAAATCTGTACGAGAAAATCTCTCGATTCTGTCCAGATTTGAAAATTGATAGTGAAAATTACTATAAATTCTAGGTTAGATAAAATATGAATTGTGTCTCGTTTCTATATCGGTTTTGTTTAGAAAATAATGATTATTTTGATAGCAAATTTTTTTTAGGTTAGAATAAAATAGCTTTTTCTAGATGAAAACTAGACAGATTCTGGTTAGATCATGGACATAGATTGTTCTCATGGTCCCATATACAATAAGCGTCTACCTGCGGATATTGGGACTACATAGTTTTCCAGTCTAGAACCAGTAATTATTCTTGGCAATCTAGACAGAATCGATACAGCGCCACGAATAATTTCTGCTAGCGCACTTTTAATTTACTTTTTCATCAATTCCCGTCCCTTTTTTCCATTTTTAAGTTTTATTCCATATTTCAAGTGACACATACAAATAATCAATACGTAATATACACGAATAAATGGATTAGATATAATTATATCTGGATCAGATATAATTATATCTGAATCATGTATGATTATATCTGGATCATATATGATTATATCTGGATCATAT
>JAPYZR010006151.1:0-11652 GCA_030522945.1 Trichopria nigra
GCCCTGGTATCAGAACCCCAGACCTGGCTGAACCTCGGTGTCGAAATCCAACCAAACCAGGCGGAACAAGGCCCGGACGACCTGGGGCCCTGGTGTCAGGTTTCCTTTTGTTCGTTTACATTAGTTTTGTCATTTTTTAAACACTTGTTATTATTAAATGTTATTAATCACTTTGGTGCCTCTCTGTAACGTTCGTTATGCTTTCATGCACGTCGTTCGTATTTGACGGGGATTCTACACGTCAACATTTTGCAGCTTTTATCGATTACTATTAATTTCAGTAATTCTTTGTTAATTTCTGTTAATACTTGCAATTGGTAGATAATCTTATCAAGATTATACACACACGCACAGATATATGTCAAGAAATTATAAGTATTAATTATATTAAAGTATTATTAAATTAATAAATAATTACTGAAATTAATTAAAATCGATCAAAGTTGCCAAATGCATATATATACTATGGAATTAGAAATTAATAATAAAATCAGTTTTTTAGACTTATTAATAATTTGAAAATAGAATGGTTTCTAAGATACTGATTGGTATCTTAAAGATACATGGCAGGTATCTTAATTTTCTCTCCAATCATCCATCAATTTAAACAAAAATTGACATTGCTATAGGTTTAATTGATAGAGCATTAAATCAATCAGAGATTATAGAATTATTCAGAAATAGTTACGAAGATTTTGTGTGATAATGGCTATATCCTGATAAATCAATCAATCAATGAATGTATTAATAGAAGAGTTCATTTATTATATAATACTTTGAAAGATAATACAAAATGTGAAAAAACAGAGTGATGTACATAAAAACGACAGCAATACAGTACGTACAAGGTGTCACCGAAAAAAACTTACATCTAGATTAATAATTAAAGGAGAAAATCCGTTTGATATCAAAATCTATAAGTAAAAACATAGGTGGTATTAAACTATAGGAAAAGACGCTTTGATATCTAAAAAAATGAGCAATGTTGTTTACCAAATTTCCAGTCTACATTCCATAATTAGAAAATTAAAAACATGTATTAGAGAACATAAAAAAAAAACATTGAAGGTAAACAAAGAAAATTATACTGGTGTAACAATACGCATAGAATTGAAACAGAGGACATGTTTTTGACTATGAGAATGTTAAAATCATAGCAACAGACTCCAATACATAATGTAAAAAGGAAAGAAATTGAGAATTTCTTTATTAAGAATACTGAATAAAATACGGTAAATATTAGATTTGTATTCGAATATTCTTATAAAGAAGTAAAAAAGTTGATGTAATGATAATATTGTTGAAAAATCGATTTTTCCAACTTTACTAAGTGTACATAACCACTTAATGTGGAAAATTTCCTATAAAAATTTCGTGGACCAAAAGAATTGTTGAATACATCCGTACAGAATTCTTTCGGATACATTCTATAGACGACAAAACTGAAAAAAGTGTAATCTTATAAAGAAGTAATATATTATCCTATTGACGGAAATTAACAAATAATTATACTGGAATATGTATGTATATACAATATATAACAATCATTGCTCATATAGAGGAATATGTTATATACAACAAAAATAATGAAGCTTTATTATAATTCGAAATCATCACGTCAATATATGTGTCCGCTGATCGTTGAATTTTAATTACTCAACAATCATAGATTATTAATTATGATCGAATTTTAGTAAAGGACTATTCGATTTAAAGAATCACCTCCTGAATTGGTATCCGCCAGTTCTGGGACATCCTATATATATAGAGTCTGGGCCATTTTAATCGATCCACTCAAATATGTACAAAAAGATTAACGAAAGTTGTTCAGGATAATGAGGCCTATCTTTTGGGATTATTGGTTTTGATCATGTTAATTTTTCAGATTATTCTGAGGTCAAATTGATTTTTATTTTTTTTTTAACGAGAACTCTAATTTCTGACACCGGAAACAACGCAACATTTTACTTTCGAGAAGATAGTTTTTGTAAGAATGTGACATCCAAGAAGGTCAAATAAAGGTCAAATTTTAAAAAGTCGCCAGGGAGCAGTTTTCTTCCAACTTTTCCGGATTTAAGGGCGAATAAATGTAAGGTAAGGTTTTTGGGGGCCAACGACCTTGAGCACCTTGAAGTTAATTTTCAAGGTTACCCGAAGGTTATCGTAATTTTTTGGTAAGGAAAACCCCTATTTCGGACATACAATTTCCCGCTCTATCTATTGTTCGTTAAAAAAGGGGCTCCTATTAAAAAAAAAGAAATGACCTTGGCCTTGGGATAACCTTGAAAATTGGCAACGAGGTCAAAATCAATCATGCAGAAAGATGGGCCCCGTTATGGCGCTTATACTTTTTTATATATATTTGTAATAGGATGACTGAAAGTTTGATAGTAAACAAATTTATTGTTGTGAATTAGTGCACGAATAATTTTCTGGGTTACTG
The DNA here is from genome assembly GCA_030522945.1 of Trichopria nigra. Lineage (NCBI taxonomy): Eukaryota > Metazoa > Arthropoda > Insecta > Hymenoptera > Diapriidae > Trichopria > Trichopria nigra. The sequence continues at coordinate 2,444 of JAPYZR010006151.1, forward strand.
GATGAATGGAGAAATATGCCCAACTTCGCCGAGTAATTAGCTAATTATATTTTCGATAAGAAAGACGCAGTCTATGATGTGCACCATCGTATATCTAAACGAATCTTCGTATGCAATTCATAAACATTCTTTAAAAACAAAGACGAACTTTAATCTTGTATAGCAATAATTTTCTTTTGTTTAATATCGTGCGGAAAATAGTCATTGAATTATTAGCATTAATAAAGTTCTATAGGGACGAATGGTGATTAAAAGGATTCACATTTTATGATATATTGTGTTTGCCTATATACATTTTCATTTCAAGAGACCCCGAAACAACTCTCACGGGTAAAACGTCTTTAATGGAATAATCAATATTTGAAGACGGTCTAGGAAGGCATAAACTCGAGTAATTATTTTACTCGAGTTTGTTTACTACAAATACGATTTGCATTTTATTTTTGTTTTTATTTTTGTTTTTGTTTTTTGTTTTTGTCGAAATGCCGCCGAGTAAACAGTACACGCTTTAATTAAACGCGGCATTCGTGGGGTTTTAGAAAAGTATATTATTTTCAGCAGTAATTTGTTTTTTAATATTTTAATCGAATTGAATTATATATTTTTATCTTAAAATTTTTGTCACCTCCGCAGTGTTGCCTAATTACCGTGTCCATTGTTGTCAAAATTATAATCGGCTTCATTTATTTCATAATTCACAATTATGATATAGGAATTAATTATCCGAAACTGACATCAACTGGTATACATTGAACAAATAAAAAATTTGCGATAGTTGAGGATGTTGATGACAATACAAAACCGTGATAATAGTTGAAAAGGTTGATAAAATTTGACAAGCTTTGACAAAAATTGAAATAGAAGTACTAAATTTAGAGGATGGGAGAGTTGACTATCGTTGGATAAAAAAAACCATAAATGTTGATAAATTCTGGTTTTATGGATAAATTTTATAGTTGTATTGAAAAATGAGTAAAGTTAATATTTCCGGTTTAATAACTTGAATGTCACAGAACAAATAAATTTGTATCTTCGCATTTTTCATGAAAATTCATATTTCGATCCCTTTAAATTTACGTTGCAGCAAATTTAATGATAATTTTTAACATCAGCACAAAAAAATTTGTAGGAATTCATGTTTCCAAGAAATAAAAGATTTGTACTAATGACAACGGTCAACGGTCGGTTTTTTTATAAAAGTAATTGATTTTTCAATTGTTCAGCAATTATATACAGGATCGAATTATGAAAAAGGACTTTCATAAAGAATCCTGAATCATCTGCCAGTTCTGGGACCCCCTGTATATATATATTAATTATTTGAAACTGACATAAACTGGTATAAAATAGATTAAAAATTTGAAAATGTTGATAATAGTTGATAAAAGTTGACAAGCTTTAACAAAGATTGAAAGAGAAGTACTGAATTTAGTAGAGGATGGGAAAGTTGATGATCGTTGTCGAAAAACCATAAATGTTGACAAATTTGGAATAAATTTACTTATCTTTAGATTTAGATTTATATATGAATCTAAACAAAATTCCTTCTCGCTTTGGTAAATGTTGTTATTATACGTGTTGTCATTTCTGAGCAATTGTAGGTTGGGTGGCCATCTGGTAATCACGGGCGGAACTGCTCATGGACCATTCGTACGTAAGTAATAAGATTCTGATCTCTGATAAGAACATGGAATAAAGATGGTTATATGTAATACGTATAGTTAAAAATAGGTCATTTAAAAAGTTAGAATCTTTGAAACATCCTGAAATTGATCCATATTTAAAATGTTCCTCTGCCATCTTCTTTCTAAGGTAACAATGACGTGTTTAAGTCAAGTAGGAGCACTGCTTTGAGGCCAAAGGGATATCCTATTCATTGCGTTCAAACAATAGTACTATACTCATATGTTTTTTTTTCGCTATACTATATAATTACTATAATAATACTGTATTACTAATTGCTCGTAATTCGCTTTCCTGAACTGGATAGACAATTGTTTTGAGTGGGAATAAATATTATTGCTCGTGTATTTCCTGAGGATCAATACTGGGTGCAACTTCTTTGTTATACGGATATCGTTTTTCCATTATGCAATTTTTTAACATGGTGCCGAGTATTAACAGTGCTTACTTTACTATAAGATACGATAATTGTGGATTGTGTATCTATAGGTTCGACGTTATAGGTCCATGTTTCTGTTCTGTTTATACAAACAAAAAAATGTCTTGACCAATTATTGCCAAATAAAGTTACGAAGGTGTGTGAAATTATTTACAATAAATAAATGAATTATTAATAGTAAATATTTAAATAATAATATATCCGCTTAAAATTGGAGGAAATCTGAAAAATTCCTTCTCGCTATGGTAAATGTCATTTCTGAGCAATTGTAGGTTGGATGGCCACCTGGTGATCACGGGCGGAACTACTCATGGACCAGTCGTACGTAAGTAAGGGGTAATGAAGTTTCTGATCTCTGATAAGAACATGGATTAAAGCAAGAAAAACAAATATTATGTATATATACACATAATACGTATTATGTATATATATATATATATATATACATGGATCATAGTTAAAAATAGGCCATTTAGGAAACTGGCCAATAATAACTATGTTTTAGGTAAAAAATTGTTCACTTCAATGCATTTTCCAATCATCTTTCCCTGTTATAAATATGTCTCACACAATCAATAGCATTGTTCGTTTTGTATCATGTGAGCGCCGACTTGCCGATGACATTTTTTCAATTTCAATTTCAATTTGTATATCTATATTGAAAAAGGAGCGACTGGGAGCAATCCACGAATATACTAATAGCAGATGTTAACAGAATTATTATTATAATATTATTATATTTAGTAATCCTTATAACAGAAAGTGATTGTACACGTGATATTATCTGTTTTTTTTTTTAAATAGATTATGATGATGGGTAGTAGTTTCAGTATGTTAGTTTCATGATTTGTTTACGAAGGGAGATGACGTTACTGTTTAATTTATCAATCTATGTAAGTCGTCTGGAAATGTCTATTTGAGATGATGTTCTGGAATATGACTTACTGATGAGGCCGGTGACCGTAATAGCGTCGTTTTTGATAAGATACGAGACAGACGTCAGCAAACATGATATTGAGGTGACAGCTGTGAACAGGATTATTAAAACAATAAAGGATTAAGGAAGCAGACGATTAATGATGATGATGATGATGATGATGATGCTGCTGATGATAAGTATGCGTAACAGGCACATGTTGATTGCAAATTCGTTAAAAATAATCAAGATGATGAATGAAATGACATCCAGGATATTGAAAGAAAATAAAACTCAGGAATGATGTGAAAAAAAAATGATGAAAGAAATGAAGAAAAAATATGATGAAAAAAAAACGATCAAAAATATGACGAAAAAATATGATGAAGGAAATGAATGATGATGGAAATTAAGGATGAATGGTATAAGAAAGGTAACAATGGCGAAGATTAAGTATCTAACTTTGCTGTCGGTCTAGTAACGTTTGTTTTCAACGTATAATAATTTTTGTCCATTCCTATCAACTTGTCTTTATTGTCTTTATTTGCAGGCTATTAACTTTCATCAATTGTCCATCGTTTCTACATTTAACAATTATTCCCAATTCCATTAAAATAGTCAACTTTTATCAACAGTTTGCTCGTCATAAATCTTTGGTTCGTTTATTTTCAAGTTTCATCAACATTTTAACAATGCTTGTGACCACTTATTACAGTTTTTTTTAATAGCATCGATTTTCCTCACTCCTATCCGATTTCATCCATCTTTGTCAACTTTAATCCACTATTTGTCAACTTTTATCAACTTAACGGTTTTCATCTTATCAACCGATTTTTTTTTCAAATGATATCCTGTTAAATTTATCACCGTTGCTTATCAACTTTTTATTCCTACATTTTTTTAGTTAACAGTTATGTATTTATCAACTTTTGCTGATTTCTATTAACTTTTATCTTTTCTTCTCTGTTCCTCCGGTTCTGAACAACTTTTGTCAAATTTTATCAATTTTTTAAACAATGATATTTTTTTTGTTATGATTTAAAAAACTTTTTTTTTTCAATTCACTTAAAAAATGTTCATCAACTTTTGTCTGGTTTCATTAAATTTTGTTGAATTCAATCAAATTTTGCCGTATGTTATCAACTTTTTCCATTTTTTAAATATTCCGATTCTGATAATGTTTTGAGCTGTCGACGATGTTTCGGTCTATATTTATCAAAATTTCAGTTACGTTCAGTCAGCTATCTTTTGTTATTTCGCGCATTATTATTATCATTGATAACAACAAAAAAATGTTTACACCTATTCGACATTTTGAATTTCGTCATTCTTGTTACAAATATATTATTTATCAGATTCAGCGCATGTTTTGTATATTAATGACATTTTGATCATTTTTCATTTTAGATCATTAGTCTCATATCATGATCATTTACATTATCATTTCATTTTCATTATCTTGCACATATATGAAACTATACACTTACGATCCGTGTCGCCATATTGTTTACGAATGAACCGCGCGACCAGTAGCCATCTGGTGGCTAAATTTGTACTATGCTGAATTAGTCTCAGCCAATGGGAAGTGGAGCCGGACCAACAGAATCAAACCACAGACTGACAATCAGTCGTATATCATTTTTCGAAATCAAATAATATAAGTGCTACATTCATATTCAACATTATCATTAAGCTCGTACATTTATCTTAAAGAAAATATTGTAATTCTTCATACAAAATGCATTAAATTAGTTTAGTGATAACAATAAAATAACACAATAAATCAATCGAACCGCCGACGACGAAATATTACAAGTAAGATGGCGGATGTATATATATACATCAGGTATTTTGTCTTTCATTTCTCGCTTATAATCGATATAAAGACTTCGCGATTGAGCGATTCACTTACAGCGTATCAGTTCGTATATGTGATTCCAAGAGGCGAGCTCACTTTTATTTCTCTCATGGTCGCTCCTTTGAAGCTCGTTTAAATCATCGCGCGCCTCGTTAGGCAGCGAGTTCGCGCGCAAGATCCGAAATTAGAGCATCGAAGAAAGAGACACGATTAGAGAGATAGAGAGGGAGATGGACAGGTATATACATATAGATAATGTAAGTTGCTCGCTTCAACAGGACGTATAGAAAAACAGAAAAAATATCGTAAAGGAAATCTGTTTATATAAAATTGGAGCAAAAATTTGCGAGAGAATTTTTGCGAGGCATTTTGGTAAATTATTATCGTGTGACATGACCATAAAAAAAATCGAGCGCAATTAGGCAAGATGTCCGAATGACTTTTGAGTTTTTGATAGACGCACGTAGCGCCGCGCGGAAAGTTTCGCAAGCCAGCGGAATAACAATAGGACCTTGGGTGTGGAAGGCAGATTTTTCCGAAACCCCTCCTCCCTAATGCGAATTGTGCATTTCATATCCGAGAACTTGGAATTTATCGTATCGTCTGTGAAGCGAACGGAAAATACAGCAAGGTCTCCGACGACCCTCAGATTCTATCAAGGTTTCATTTCTGGCATTTCGAAGCGAATGGGCTTTCGACTTTCGCGGGAAAGTATTTTTGTAGGTTTATAACGTACTTGGCGGTAAAACAATTCATTTGGATTTAATCGATTTAATATGTTTAAGTGGTTTTTTTTTGTGGCGGTTTTATTATGTATACGAGACTTTTATAGAACATAACCTACAAAGTTATCGCGGCATCGAAAGAATACGGCTCGAATATTTAATTTGTTTTAAACAAGTTTGAGGTTTTCGCTGATGTGGAAAAATCGAGAAATCAATGGATATTATTCCTCGAGATTACAACTTACGAAACATAACCAATAGAAAATCGACATATTAACGTAAGGACAATCAGGAAAACACCACCAATTTTATCCACATTGTCATGTCCATTTTCGTATCGATTTCCATCGCGATATTCATCTCGAATTTCATCCAATTTTCATCCAATTTTCACCTTGATTTTCAACCGTTTCTTATCTCGTTTTTCTCTCTAGCATATAATCTTGATTGACTTCTCGATTTTCATCCAATTTTCATCTTGATTTTCTTTCAATTTTCATCTGGATATTCATCCAATGTTTATCTCGAACTTCATTGTAGATTTACTTCCCCATTTTCCTCTTGATTTTCATCTAGATTTTCATCTAATTTTCATTTTGATTCTCATCTCGATTTTCACCTTGATTTTTATCTCAATTTTCATCCAAATTTTCTCTCGATTTTCTTCCAATTTTCATCTCGATTTTCATCAAATTTTAATCTCGAATTTCATCCAGAATCGGATCTCGATGTTCTTCCTGATTTTAAGTTGATTTTCATCCAATTTTCATCTCGAATTTTGGCCACATTTTCATGTCTATTTTCGTCTCGATTTTCATCCCATCTTTATCTCGATTTTTATCCCAATTGTCATGTTCAATTCAATAATGCAAGCTGCTCTCTTATTACCGATAAAATCGGATGAAAATCGAGATGAAGATTGAATGAAAATTGGATGAAAATCGAGATCAAAATCTAGATGAAATTCAAGATAAATAACGAGTGACACTCGAGAAAAAAATCCAAATGAAAATCGCGAAAAAAATCGAGATGGGAATCAAGATGAAAATCAAGATGAAAATCGAGATGAAAATCGAGATGAAAATTAGGAAGTATACCGAGATGAAAATCGACATGAACATTGATCAAAATCTAGAATCAGATTTCATCAGAATCTAGATGAATTTCGAGATTAGAATCTTGAATGAAAAATTCAAGAAAGGAATGAAAGAGAGCAGAAATTGATTAAAATGAATTCAAAATACTAAGAATGTTTTGACTCCAATTCATTTTATTTCTTTTTATTCTCTGACATTACAAAGCAATATCGCTTCCTGGGAAAATTGACAAATGAAGAAAAATGGTAATAAACCCAAAGCAGATATTACACGCAGTATCAAAATCATCCACTATTATAGCTAAAGTTGTAAAGAGTATAAAGTGAAATCGCTCAAGAATTTTGTTTATTCGCTGTAATTCGGCGAGTTTTAATTATACCCATTAAAAAAGGCCCTAGCTCAGCAGAAGCGTGCCGAATTTACCAATAACACGTTTCTTCTTCCGATGACAATTCGGCCGGGAATCCGGTCAAGGTCGACGATGTTTCCGTGGCTGGAAAAAGCATATTTTTAACCCTCCGAGTACAATAATTGATGAAGTTGCCTACCAACGGCTCGTTGATTAAAGTTAATGCTGGTAAAATGAATCGCGATAATCGTCGAGAGGGCTGCATTTATATTACAAATTTTCAGAGCGGATTTCCCAGACTCCGGTTACCTATGACAAACTACTTTTCTTTCTTTCTTTCTTTCTTTCGTTTTTTTTTTTTTTTTTTTTTTTTTTTTTTTTTTTTTTTTTTTTTTTTTTTTTTTGTTAAATTAAATTTTTTTGTAATTTTTTTTTTTTTTCTCGTTTGTTATTTTTTTATTTTGTTCTATTTTTTTTTTTTTTTTATAGATTACGCTGTTCTGATGAATGCGGACGAATATGGAGCTGTTATTTTATAGATTTCGTAGATTTTTTCATGATGCTTCTAGTAAGTGAGTGTTTCGCGTCGCAAATTTCGTTTTTTCCGCCCGATCTCGACATCATTTAAAATTTTTTTTTTTATTGACGTTTGTCGATTATCTCATGAACATAACGTCGTGTCGACATGAATTTGTTTAAATCTGGCAATTACGGGGACGGCATTGGAGTAGCTTCTAGTCTTGGTATATTGTCAAATCTTTTTTAATTTCAAGATGAGAGTCTGAATGAACACAGTGAAATTTTAATTGGAAATTCAAATGGAAATTTGAATTGAAAACAAGATTGATCATCTAATAAAAATCCTGATTGAAATGCTGTTCAATCCAGTCTATTTCAGATAAACGCATGTAAATCGAAATTAAGGTTCAACTCCAGACGATTGTTGAGATGAAAATCGATATGAAAATGGTGATGAAAAACCAGAAGAAAATCGAGATCAGGATCAAGATGAAAATCGAGATAAAAATCGAGATGAAAATCGATATTAAATTCGAGATGAAAATCGAGATTAAATTCGAGATGGAAATCCAGATGAAATTAGAGATAAAAATCGAGATAAAAATCGAGATAAAAATTGATATAAAAATCGGATGAAAATCAAGAAACTGGATGTAAATTGGATGAAAATCGGGATGAAAATCGTGATGAATATCTGAAAAACAATCTTGATGGAAATCCCGACAGAAAATCAAACGGCTAATGAAAATAAAAAAAAAATCCATAAGAAAATCCAAGTCAATCTGGTTTAGTCCCGTTTAAGTAGGGTGAAAATCCAGTTTAATCCAATTTCATCTGTTCCAATTCGAACGGAGCTCTGAAGTAATTATTTCAAAACAACGATTCAGAAATGAAACAATTTAAACAATTGACGCAATAATTGCCTCGGAATAATTTTGAACAAAAACTTTCAAAGATTATTGGTACATTTTCCGGTAGCTGCGAATAACCTAACCCAATAATATCAAATCACTTTTACAAAAAAACGTAAGAAATTGATTGGTACATTTTTGTTTCTTTTTTGGTACTGATGTTCGCGAATTCTACACATGTATAGGACGAATTAAAGTGAGGATACTATAATCGTTGCAAAAAAGCAAATGAATGTGTATATTTTCTCGACCGTTTTATATTTTAAACCAATATAGTATATAAATAGTTGTTTTTTCTTTATTTGCTTATGCAAAAGGACCGTATATGCTAATAAATATAAGAATTTACATATTCTATACTGTATAAATACTTTTTTATGTATAATTAATTTTTTAATTTAATCTCACCTACACATACACGCACACTATATTATTAAAGTTTATAATAGATTTTACATACATAGTTGTTGAGATGGGTGGGGCTAAATTAATCACTTAAATATTATTAATCTTTCCCAGTTTTGCTTTTTTATGTTAAAAAAAGACACAGACATATTTTAATATGTTACTCACGAATAAGTGGTTCCTATCATAAAAAAGAGATGGAATGCGTTACCTCGAATGCATCTCGCAAATTATCGCAGCTTTGTTGTCGGAATAACTTTGAAGCCGATTGGTCTATATGATTGAAGCGCGTGGTCGTTCTGTGCCA
>JAPYZR010006153.1:0-11230 GCA_030522945.1 Trichopria nigra
TTTTCTTATAAAAAATTCTGAAAGTAAGAAATTCAGAAATCGAAACGTGACCAAATTCAATACTTCGTGCCTACCTACGGTGCGGGTCGAAGTAATTCCAGCAAGTGTTTTGAGTCATGAAATTTAATCCGCCATCTAATTTCTGCAGCTGGAGAATAAACAAGTAACAGGATTTTTACGTAAAGAAAGACGATAAATTCAATTTTCTACATTAAGATACTGTGGGTGTAAATCTTTTGTACTTTGTCGCCTTTAAGTCACAGACTTTAGTTCACAGTCGCCTTTCAGTTAAACGAGAATAGACGACTATAAGTCAACTTTTCAGAGTCGCCTTTATGGTGACTGAGAAGAGGCGACGACTTAAAGTCGACAAATCGTCATCCGTGTTATTTGGCAGTCAATGCTTCATTCGATGATGATTTCACACGAAATGAACCCATGAAGGCAATGCTCAGCCAATGCTTCGCTCCAGGATGGTTAGACAGAAATCAGAATCTGGACTGATGAAGGCAAGTTTGTTGATGAGCAGTGTTTGTCTCGAATAGGGAATTGTATAAAAGGTGAGGCACGTATATGGTTAGATGAGTTGGTAACCGATGACAGAACTTGGTCAAATTTTAAACAAGAATTTAAAACTCTGTGTCCGCGAAGACTTGATATAGCTGATGTTCTTTTTGAGGTTGTGAATACAAATTCTAATTCTCATTCTACATATGCAGAATTCGCTAGACGTTCTTTATTAGGTCTAGGTATTGTGAAAGGACTTTCTGATAATTTAATTGCCGCAATTATTATTCGTGGCATATCCGATCCACAAATTCGTGCGTATGCTACTCTTGCAAATTTTCAACCAAAGAATTTGGTTGAATTTTTATCTAGTTATGTGAAACCTCAAAGTGGAACTTCACAAAAAAAATATCAAACTGATTCTTTTTGTTCAAAAATTGCATCAGGCAATTTGGAAGGCGACCGCGAATTGAATATACGGAAACGCGTTTATGAAAATAATGAACTTGTTAAATGTTTCTCTTGTGGACATTTCGGACACAAGCAAGATAAGTGTTTCAAGAAATTTAAAAAAATAAATGAAATTAATTATAATGATCAATCCAAATCTAAAGAGGAATTCAATTCAAAGTAGTCACGGATTGTAACGCGCTAGGGTTGACTAAAATGAAGAAGGATTTATTACCAAAGAGTTGCTAGGTGGTGGATTTATCTGCAAGATTTTGATTTTAATATAGAATATCGTAAAGGCATGATCTTTCACATGCTGATTATTTGAGCCGAAATCCTGTCAATATTTGTCGTGATGTAAAACGTCGTAACTGGGCTCAAATTGCACAAAATGCTGATAATGAAATGCAATCGTTGATTCAAAAATTGCATTTGCGTTTAGTTGTATTTCGTGCGTTCATTAACATGCGAACTACGAGCCTCTGTTATATAAAAGATATGCAAACTGAGAGCCTCTGTCTTTGCAAGACAAAAGACCTGCGGGTTTCTGTCTTAGTATTTTTCATGAATAGTGTTTTGTTTTATGAATCTATACAGATTTGACCTATCGTAAGATTAACTTTCGTCCGACCGACGATTTAATTATATTCATTTAATTTGTTATAGCTACCGAAGGTTATTGACTTTATCGCTTGGCTAACGTGGACGTCGCGCTGTCAGGAATGGCCGTGTTATACATGGTGATACAGCTTGTATAATAGAGGAGAATCGATGATGAACAAAAGAATATAGAATAGGACAGTCATTAGTTGAAGTTGACGTTTTTCCATAACCTTTGGTGTAAATGTATATAAAGAATAATTATAAATATATAAAATAACTTCATCTTGTTCATTTTAAAAATACTAATATATATATATATATATCTGCAATGCAACTGTACTCTTATATTTATATTCTTTATTGACGACTTGTTTTAAGAAGAACAACATTTAGCAATAATAAAAGTTTTATCAATCAAAGTATAAAATACATTTTATAGACACCGATCATGAATTTCAGACCTACTATATCCCGGTAAACGAGAAAGTATTCAGAAGTATTCAAGAACAGGAAATATAGGATTAAGAATTGTACAGAATGGACAATGTGGATTGTTATTGAATTCCGGGCGGAAATAAAAGTCTTTAATTTTTATAAAATGATTTATTTTATTTTTTGACGACCGTAGTGAACCAACGCTTCGAATTTCGGAAAGAAAGAGCGGAACTGAGGCGTTGCACGTTTTTTATACTCGTCTGTTGCTACGTTTCTAAACAACAGTTGCTAAGCGTTTTTTCTTTTTTTATTTCCAAGTTTCCAGAAATTTCGATTCCAGAGATTTCGCTATCTCTCTCTCTCTCTTTCTCATTCAACAATTGAACCTCTAAAAAGATCGGGAGTTAGGAGAACTAATTTGACGAAAATCGTGTTGGTACATTACCGACCATCGATATCCTGGTTACGAACCTTCTAACTTCTTGTTCGCCGGAGAGTCAGACAACTATCGATTCCTTGATCTTCGCACGTGGAACCCTCCGGTTACTCTCCGTTAGAAGGCGAATCGTCGACATATCGTACCTCCGGATTACGAACCCTCGAACTTCTTGCCAAGCATCAGTTTTTCGACGATACCTTTCCGCCACGCATTTCGCGGAGCCTGATCGTCAATCACTAAAACCAAATCTCCGACCGATAAATTCGGAGTCTTCTGTAGCCATTTTTTCCGCGGAAGCAACGTCGGTAGATATTCTCTTATCCACCGTTGCCAAAATGCATCTGCGAAAGCTTGTGCCCATCGCCATTGTTTTCGCAAACACCTCGTGTCGTTTTCGTACCTCGGTATCGACAACTGCCCCGAAGAACTGCCGAATAACACACCAGTAGCTTTATCGTTAATAAATTTCTGTAAAGTTCGCAATATAAGTGAGAAAGGAGGAAAGACAAAAGGAAATTCTGTGCTCCGAGATATTGTAAACGCATCAACTGCGAATGATTCGGGATCAGGAGATCAAGAGAAAAATGTTGGACATTTTTTATTCAAACGCGTTGCAAATAAGTCGATAGTGAACGGAATTTACAATTTTGGCAAAGATTATATATTAGATATTCCTCATTCCGTATCAATGTTAGTGATTCTGGAAGCTCTATCGGCTTCAGTTTCATTTGGGTAACTCCAATTTCATTGGGTAACTCGACGATCGACTCGGTGTCCGATGAGATTTCTGCCCACTTGTTTGTTTTGGGTAAGTGGACCTTTCCAGTTTCCCTGATCTCGATTGCGAGGAATAAGTTTTTTGGGAAACTTATCCGAAGCTTTGATTTCTTCGGGGATTTTTGCCAGGGACTTAGCTTCTTTAATCAGATCCGCAAATTTGGTTCTTTTGTTCTTTTTTGTTTTCGGTGGATAAGCCATCTGTCATCCATTTAAGCCGCCTGGATTTTATTTAGGGGGGATGAAACTTTAGGGGTGTTTATGGAGTAATATTTGGACCTTCTCCTAAAATTTCTAGAATATCTTCATCCATGGATAAGTTTCCAATGTTCTCATCATTTCTAAAGTCGGAAGCAGTCGGATTAATTATATCCGGTGGATTTATATTACCATCGACTTGACCATCATTTTTATCTAAATGGAGATAGAGAACGTAATTTTTTGTAAGTTAGCGACAAAACTATGTTTCTCTCTTAAAATTCGAGGTTCGTATGGAACTGCACTTTATTTAAAATCATATTAGTTATTGGTTAGAATGTTCGATGTTGGTTAGAATGTTTGACAGGTTATCTAATTGATCTTGCATTTTCTTTAATTTGGTATCAGTATCATTGTGGTCACTTGATCTCGATCGGGATCTTTTGCATCGGTTTGACTTTCCCATTACAGGAGATTGTTAAATAGAAATTATTTTTAATTTGAAATAATTATAAAATTACGTTTGGATGTGAAGTTGTCGGCACAAGAAAACGATAGACAGTAGAAGGGCGATCAGTAGGAGATCATAAAAAAATCTGAACATTGCGAAGTTTCAGCATAAACACGGTATACTGATCATTGAGAACGAAACGTACGTTATAATTATATATATGCCGCATAATAAGAATACTTACAGCCAGTATACTGATTTATGAAATTTAATTAATCGTTTTTCTATATATAAAAAACTTCTTTTCTAGAGCCTAGACGACTGAATGAATTTAATAACTTAAAACGATGGCTGGAATTATTCGACTTCTAATATAAAATCACTGAATTAGCAAAAATTCTTCAATTCTGAGCGTTTCTGAATATATTCAAACTTGAGGGAACGTTTTCTAGTAAAATGAAAAAAGTGAGCGTAATTATAGTGAACATTTTTATTGACGAATAGGTATATCTCTAGAAAGAATTAATTTTTTTGGTGTGAAGTGAACGATTTACAAAAATGATCATTCCATATAACTATTGCCATTTCGTTACCAATTCCAGTACTTTTTACTAGCCAACGATTCACTCCATTCATCAATGATGATCATTTTTCGAAGATCAGTAATACAACTCGAAATGCCTGCAATTGGTCGCTTGCTAATTTTGCACGTTGGATCTTTGTCGACATTATATATCAATCGTTTAGTTAGACTGATGACATTCATGATTAAATCCAGTTTAATCATGAATGTCATGTGAACTTTGAATTTATGCCAGTTTCATGCAAACTCGTTAAAGCCCATTATTGATGGCTCAATAGTCCAATTAAAAGCATGATTAACGACAGACTTATGAAGAGACATTCCAAGACTTGAATGGATCAGCTCGTTAGTCAAGAATGCTGCACGGCTCTAAACGAAATATTATCATTGGCCGTTCAACTTTCTCCATTTTCCGAAAGTTATAACGTATTTTAGCTGGGGCAAATATCTGCAAGCTCCAATTGCGCGATATTTGCGAGAATTCCCAACCCATTCGTTGCTACTGTAGTCGATTGCAACTCGTTTACACCTATACAACGCCAGGCGGGAGTCCGAAAGCACTATAAATAGAAAATGGATTAAGCGCATCGCAGTACACGGTTTCGAAGGCAGAGTCGTAGATATTATCAGTAATAGCACAATTATGATAATGACAGGTAATTCTGTGCAAAATTCAGAGTGCGCGCCGGGATTTCACGAGAGGAGCGGGGACAGGACCTGAGGTGGCGGAGGGTATAGAAGGTGCGAGAAAGGGGTGGCGAATAAGAGATACGGGGGCGCTTACCGAGACTGCTAATGAAGGAAACAGTTAGATTCAAACGGCCTTCGATAATTATCCCGTCCGCCTGCCATCCACATTACAGGCTTAACAATGCGCGAAATTGTTCACACTTCCTTTGACAGACTCACCCATCTTTCGCGGCAAATATTCACCCTTCCTCAAGGCATTTTGCGAGCTTGCTGCAGTGCGTGCATTTGATGATGATGATGATGATAAAAGGGAAATGACGCTACTTGCCTTGCATACGGGAAATTTTGATCAGTAGCCGCATCTTAGTCGTATTGAATGAATTATTGTTAAATTTTCGTTGCAACAAAGTCGGAATACTCTCAAATGATATTCAGCATCTTTACACTGAGAAAAGAGATTTGTCTAAAATACCGTAAAAACCGTATTTAATACCAATACGAATTGGTATTTAAAACATAATATAAGATACCTGTAGTAGTAGTGGTAATAGCAATTGCAGTATCAAATCCGTTGTGGTACTAAATGTGTTTATTTAGAAATATATACCTATAATGTGTATTAAGTATATATATGTAGATATTGACAGATAGTGGTAAACAATACCAATTCTTCTTGCCAATCAGAAGTAGTTTTAAATACAGGCAGTACGGTATTGTTTATGCCTACATGTACTTGGCAATACCTATTGTTGTGTTTTTATATAAGGAATTCTAGTTACCACTGCGATTGGTAATAAAATTCAAATTTTTCTCAGTGTAGCTTTGTCTTTCTTTTATTTTGTGCCACTTTGTTTGGCTGCACATGTCTTACGAGGTCTGCAAACACCAAACAAATATTTTAGTAATAATTTCACAAATAGGACCCCATCGAGTTCTGCTATAATGTGGTTGGTCTAACCAGTTCGAAAAAACGAAGAGCTCCAACCTGTCTAAAAATATAGATGAATTCAATTTGATCCATCTGACAATCAAGATACGAATATTGATATCCTTATATCAGGAAGTTCAAGAAATCGAAGTAGAAATCCAGTCTATTTCTTATGCCTATCAGATTAAGATATTAGTTCGGGATTATCCACATCCAAATCCGGACAAAAATCCATTCCTACTCGAAAATTCACTGCAATTCGTAGTTTTAAAAGGACAAATGATGATTATATATATTTATAAAAAATGAGCTTCGTCAACTGCTATACTTTTTATGCAATGTCGGCATACATCATCATCTTTCATATATCCTTCTGGACTTTGCTCTTTTGTTTTTATGAAAGCTTATTTTTTTCGCATCACCAACGTATTACATCATCCGAATTTAATTATAGAATTGAATTCTACAAAATCGTTCAACGAGAAGCACGCACGTCGAGAATAAGCTCTTAACGTCGGAAAACCGCGTAAACTGGATAACCTGATGGAAGCTCCGCGGAATGAGCTTTACAATAATTTCTAATTCGAATATCCGAGCCGGGGATTACTCGAAATGGAACTCCTAGGCGAACTACGCGATCCCTTATCCCGCGAATTGAATATTCGCATTCACGCCGTCGAAAGCGTACGTGAAATTTACGAATGTTCTCTGAACATGTACGTCGCGAATACGTATATCGGGATCGGACCTCGAATCCAGATGGTTTCAACGTTGATGTGTTGATATTAGTACAGCTAATTTGATAGTTTAATCAATTTCCGCAAGCCGACAGGAGTTTAATAGTGATGTCATCATTTCCAACGGGGCACAATGGGGTTAATCTCGCTCGACGAGCTAATATTCGGAGAGTTAACAGAGTTTCAAATGCGGCTAGGGCCGTCGTTCGTTCGCCCCTCCTGGCACGCCGCCCGCCGCCCCGCGACGTAAATATAAATTGCCGTTTCAACCGATTCCTGTCCGCCGGTGAAAATTACTTTCCATAAAACATCCTCTTGTCAAATCGTTTAAAAGGGTATGTCTTGATTTCGGGCCGCTCGAAAATCGCCCTTTTGATTTTTTTCCTTCTGCTACTATCTCAAATGAATTGTATGAAATGTTGAGTGAAAATAATTTACTTTTCGTCATGTTTTTATTGACTTGTAAAATGCACTCCAACTGTAGAATGCATTCTTCTTTTTTTTATCGAATATATCATTTCTGTTAGGATGGATACCGTTCAACCACAAATATATTGAGAATAATGATTGAACATAATGATATTTCGCAAATCTAAGCAGGAACCCCATTGGACTGTGTTTCATTTGCTCCATGAACGGAGAATATAACATCATTCGATAGTTATTTCTGGTAGTTAACGTAATTATGAAATCTAAATCCTATATGTGATGTGTAATACTACATGCGTACGAAATTAGATCATAGATCATCACATGGTGTGATTTCACACTGCGTGATGATGACATCACGTGAGACTATTCACGTGATGGCATGAGCGTGCTTCTATGATAGCATGTTGGCATCATTATGTGAGTTTAATCATGTGATGGTGATGCGGATGCATATTGAGGACGTACGAACCCTATAGTAATATGATATCACGTTGTGAGTTGGTCAGGTAGTATCACCATATGATACTGACGTGACAGCATATTACCGTAGACTATTTCCTACCTGGGTATATCAGGGTATTAATAAATTTACTCACATTAACTATGTACATCACAATATTGTATGATTTGACCAACCACTATACATCAGAATTCAAAATATTGAATTCGAAATTGCTGCTACTTTCTCTGTGTATTTTTCATCAAATCTGGATTATTTATTTTTGTTCGTGTATGTGTACGTATGTATTTTTTTATCTTTGTTCGGTATAGCTATAGGAGATAGTTCTGAATGCCCATCTGATGTTATAAATAAGTGACAAGAAAATTGTTTTGTTTCAAATTATAAGCAATGTTTATTCATATTTTGAAAAATAGACTTGCCATCTCACACCTTTACTGTACAGTACGCAGTAGTCATGTGTCGCATTTACGTGAAAAACGTCCCGTTATGCACCAGTAGCCTCCCCTAAAACGATTATAACGTCGCTCGTCATATCGAAATCGCCGCATTTTCGCTCTGCAGATATTTCCGTACAATGAAAACAATAAAAAATAATAAAGATATATACGCATCAAACAAACTCGTTCGACAAGCATAGAAACGTTTTGAAAAAAAAGAGGATAAAAAAAATGAAAATAAAAAAAAAGATTGAAATCGACTGCCCCAAAAATAAGCGGCATTCGATATTCGGCATTGGGGAGTTGCAAGCAGCGGGCAGACTAGCCGGGGATTAAAGATTCGCGAGTGTATATTTGCAGCTTTCGTTCGCGAGCGGCCCTACATGCAAATCCCGAGCTGGCATATTAGGTAGAGGTACGCAGTTAGGCAATAACCGCTGTCAATAGAACTCTACCTCTTCTCCTGGAGTGGTCCCCACTCGAAAATGCTACTCGCTAAATTAGGTAGGTTATATGGGCTTCGTTTCATTTGCGAGCAAACTTTAATAAGCGCTAGAATTGCGTAAAAGAGCAAGGTCTTCAGACAGGCGCGAATCGCGGCTGCGCGCACTGATTTTCGCTTATATATTCGCTCTCATGTATATATATTAACCGCACTTTTGTATATATATAGATAGGTATACACAATAACTACGGTTTTCACATTAACTTTCGAAACCAAATGAATATTTGTATATTAAAAAGTAACAATCGCGTGGAATTATATTTATTACTAATAATCTCGCAAGCAGTAGCATGTAAAAGATATTGTAGACGAAGAACAAATTAATATAACAATTATAATTGCAATTCAGATTTATTGAAGTTGAATAATTTTTAAATAAGTTGGATGAGTCGCAGATGTATCGATGTCAACACGCAAATGAATTCTAAAGATAAGAGTACGCTAAAAAATACCAAGATATATTTGAAGAAATGACAAATGTCCCACGATTAACGTCCCACGTAAGATCGCTCGTCATATCGAAATGCTACGATTTTCCTTTCACAAATTTGGCTTCATACTTTTTTTTTTCTTAAATTTACAATCTGCCTTTACGACACTCAGTAAAACTTATTTGGTACAGTATATATATTAATATGACATATATATACTAAATTAACGTGCGAGTAATTATCCCATTAGAGAACACTCATAAAGATAAATATAAAAAAATATATATTATGATTTTAATTTACAATAGTATTTGTTTAACATAAAAGAGTTTCACTGATCTTGTTTAAACTTCTTTAATCTTGATTTGTGTAGCGATCTTATGGTGAATATAGCTACCAATCTATTAGGATGGGACTTGAGTCTCTCTTTGTATTTTGCACGGTACGTTATGATCTCCTCCACTACAGTTTTGATCTGCAGATCATTCCTAATAATTTCGTTAGGAACTAACCAAGGTGCATTTGTAATCATTCTTAGACATTTGGACTGGAATCTTTCTATTATATCAATATTTGACTTTGATGCACTGCCCCGCAGTTGAACCCCGTAGACCCAGATAGGTTTGAGGATACATTTATATAAAATGACTTTATTATGACCTAGTTTTAATGACAGTACATCTTCCTCAATTTCTGTAAAATTTAATCGTCATTTTTGTATCATGTAATTTTAAAGATATAAAACATTTCTTCTAGGAAATACTATTTTGGAAAATGTTTTCTTTGTTATGAATTATATAACACCAAATTAGTACGTTTATACCAAGATTTAAAGCATGTCACATTTACCCTCCGTAAACAGACATGTCCCAAGATAAAAATAAACGAGCAGACCATCCCTCAAGCTGATAGTGTTAAATATTTAGGAACAGAAAATGTAATTTGGACCAGTGTACACTTCCCGTACAGTTCGATTTTTACCAGGGACAGGTTTTTCTGCAGTTTCCCGGTGTCATTGCACACACGAATGTGTGTACAGATTCAAAGTCGGCTGCAGACGCACATCAAGAGTTAGCATAGGTTCCTGTAAAACCCTTGTTATCATGTTCATAGACAACAAGCGAGAGTTGGATACTTTGTTATATTGATCATTAAATAGATTATTGGTTACAGAATTTTACATAATGTAATATTTGGTGGATAGGTAGAAATGATAAAAAAAGAGTAATTAGAAGAGTCAAAGAAGAGTTAATAAATTATTATTTTAAAAGTAAATTGATTTGTTTATTTTCAACCACTATTTACAACGGTCATACTTGAGTAATACAAAAACACTTTATTTATTATATACATTGTTGACCTACGCTCGGTATAAAAAATTTCCACAGTCATGTGTGCAGATGGCACCGCATTACTGTCGAATTAATTTGAGCTGAAAATCTGCTTCATGGTACTGATTACAGAATCCTGTTAACAAAGTATAAAAATGATCCAAATTGTCGAAAGTCAAGACAAACGAGAATAAGACGCGACACTTGTTACTTTTACACTTCATAAAATGTCATGCCCAAACACTGTTTTAACCAATTCCGAAGAACGATCGTGTCAAATACCTACCCATTTGTATCATCATCTTATGTGCAAAGATCACATCTGGACTAAATGAAAATGGTAAAAACTTTTTACATGTAAATGCACACTAAACCCGATATGGACTTATGGAGCTTAATTTTGGGGAAGCCCAACAACATCGAATATATTGATATAATATAAAGATTTCGGTCAACCTGCTCAAGAGATATCACTGATGCATCTTACGGTTTGTGCCGAATGAAATAATCAGAAATGATTTGTAATTCTAAACTGTTAGAGAGGAAATCGACATGATTTGTTCAAGATATATATATATAAAGTAAAATTCGAAACTCGTCCTAACAAACAAGCAGCAGCGCTTCATGAAATCTCTCACCTGGAATGAAAATTTATAGAAGCAACGAGTCTTGGTTTGAATGAAGAACTATTGTAATATAATTATATAGCGGACCCGGCAAACTTCGTTTTGCAATATGAAACTAGGGGCTTCGCCCCTGCGGCCTTCGGCCGCCAACCCCACCGGGGGCTCCGCCCCCTGGACCCCTGGCGCGCTATCGCGCGTAACTCGCTT
>JAPYZR010006155.1:0-14919 GCA_030522945.1 Trichopria nigra
TGAAACGTGGAGATTTCATGAAAAAAGTAGGTGTCATTTTTTTTTCGGATGACCAAATTCAATACTTCGATCCCAACCTTTGGTTACGGGTCGAAGTAACAAGTATATATATATATATATATATATACACACCTAATTTTAATACAGTACAAATGATTCCCAATACTTGAATAAGAAGGCATAATAAGGAATAATTCCTGATTAATTCTCATAATTATAATCATTTGTCAGCATTCACAAACTCGAAGGAATGATTCTCTGATCCTCGTTAATCATGCTTGACCTTCAGGAACTAAACCTAATTATATTATGTATCTTCTATTTTCCTCCATCCTTTCAGGGATGATTTCTAAATATCATTTTTAAAAAGATACACCAGAGATAGAAAAACGATGAATATGTACATCATTCTTTAAGGTGGTTCTAAAGTAGAACAGTTATCGACCGAGCTTTTCAACCATAAAAGTATGAATAAAATTCGATTGAAACGTTTTTTCAACATTTGGGCTTTGGAAGGGTGATTCTACATAATATATACAGTCCTTAAAAAAATATCAAAGAAATCGGTTCAAAATTAAACGAGAATTATCAGAAATAAATTATTTTCTCTTGCCAGCACCAAAAATAATTTATTTCCAATTTCAGCGATATTTTTTTGAAGATTGTATATGTTATGTAGAATCACCCTTCCAAAGCCCGAATTTTGAAAAAATGTTTCAATCCTTATTTATTTACTGTTTTGAGGTTAGGTCGGTAACTGCTCTATTTTAGAACCACCTTAAGTCGCGTTTTCAAAACTTTGCTCATTTGCAGATTTTGGGATTAGGCCGTTTGTAATTTCGGGGTTTTAATATAAAAGTCACTATAACGATGAGTTGACAATTCAAATTCAGTTTATCTTAGGGGGTTTTGGGGTATTTCTGATTCAGGTGTCAAAATAACGTTCGGACCTGTAGAAAATTCAATATTGCGATCGACATGAAGAAAATACCAAAAAATCGATTATGTTATTTTTTTATAAATTTACAGCGTATGCTATTGGTGAGCAAAACGGTTGCACTTTAAAAGGATACATTTCGAAAGTTAACAATTCAAGATGGCGGACTGAAAATGACGATAAATTCGCTGTATATTTGAAGGCATGAACCGAATAGGTAATTAACGGTCGAGAAATCATTCGAGCAAACCTGAAGATTGTTAAACGCATGATTTTAATAAGAATACCGGTTAAGTGTCTAGTGTACAAAACGCGAAATTCAAAATGGCGGACTCATCATGGCGTATGAAATTTTCGAAATATTAATTCCAATGTAATGAAAAACACCACTCGGGGGGTTCTTGGGATCGCAGATTATGAATGTAACGTCCAAATTACAAAATTCAAAATGGCGGATACAATATTTTTCATTCGCGACACATAAAATTGAATCTAATTTTAACATTTCAACTAAGTCGATAAAAGGATATGAAATGTATATAATAAGTATTTGCTTTTGGATATCTCGAAATAAGTTTTAAGAAACATCTTATAGTTGTGTAGGTATATATTATCATCGTTTCTAATATAGTTTCTGGTCTCGTCTAATCTTGTTTCCGAGACAATGCAAATGATGATATCCAATAAAAATCCCTTCCTGTCTGCCTCGGCGTCTCGATTCGCGTCTCGTCTTTCTATTTTCTCTTTCTCCCTCTCCACGAATCTATAGTTCGTGGGTTTCACTAACCACCGACTATCCCGAGTTCTAGATGTGCGAACCGAAACAGTCCAGTCTAGGATCAGCGTCGTGGCCCATCGTCACCCACTTCCCACACGGGGCTCTTCCTAGTTTTAGTTTTAGGGCTCTTGAAGGTGCGCATCTGATATTGTTTACGTCAACAATCAACCGTCAAACCAGTTGATGAATGTTGAATGATCAAGGATTTCAAAAGTGCGAAAAGTGACAGTAGGATTTTTCGATAAGGAATTATTTATTTTTTGTTTTTCCACCATTGTCTATTTCTACTTTTCAGGCAACTTTTCTGTTTTTTCTCTCTTTTTTTTTTTTGTTAAGATAATGGATCGAACTTAATTGCATCCGTTGACACAAAAGTTTGGGAAGTGTGACGAAGTGAAGTGTGAAGAAAAAATAAGAGTTGATATTCGAGAAATATTTATTTAAGTGTTGAATATAAGTGTGAAAATGGCTTTTTTTCCACGGTGACTTCGTGGGGATCTACTTTAAGATTTCCTTTGGTGTTTGTTCAAGGAGCTGAGCCAGAGTCTCGGAGACGACAAGAGCGTTTCGGAACATCTGAAGCTTCCGATACAGCGTATCAACGACTATCAGCTCCTGTTAAAGGTAAGAGCATTTTCTTTGTAAATCTCATTGCGTCCAGTGATTGATTCGTCTCATGTCCTGATCCCAAATTCGGGGGATTCCCATGGTTTTCACTGCAATTATCCTCATTCGAAAATACAATTTTTAAATATAACGTTGATTGAAAGTGACTGGAATACTTGGTTTAAAATTGTACTTAAAATTTTGTTAAAAATTATGGAAAATATCAACTTTGCATTTCGTGTTTTCCAACTGTTCAGGTTTGTTGTTGTTTCGTGGCCTAGAACACTCGAAAATGATTTAGCTGGTCTTGAAGAAGATATCTTTGTTTTTAAAAAGGGATCCAGAAATAAATGTTTAGATTCACTTAATTACCGTTTATTTTTATATTATTTTCAACAAAGTTTGCAAAGGTTCAAAGATTTTTCTGTGTCAAAAAATGACATTTGACTATCGTCGATGCAATTAGTTCGTAATGAATGGATATCATGATTTGGTTTTTATGAAATCTCTTTGTTATAAAAGCCAAAAAATATACAAGAAAGTGGTATAAACTTATTTTAATTAATTTAATTAATTACATGTATATATTTTATAGTATAATTAATGTAATGTTTTAAAATCATTAATATTGAAAAAATGAATTTAATTTTTTATTTCATTATCATTTATTTATTTTAATTAATTTCAATTCTTTAAAATTGATTAATGGCACAAAATTTGTAGAAATAAATAATGAATCTAAAGGTTATTAGTTTTCTTAAATTGATCAATTACAAGTCGATATATCCACAATTTTTAACAAAATAATGTATTAAAATTCGAAAAATTGTATGTTTTTATGTTTATTGAGTAAAATCGTGAATGAGTACTCTAAATAGTTGAAATTATATACCGAATAAAACGGTCATCGGTTGACCAATTAGAGCTCGAGATATTCCGGATTATAACAAAAGAATAGACAAACCTTACAAAAGTTTTATATCTTCCTTCATTTATTAAATGAACTGTATCATAGTAATCATATACAAATACTCTAAATACCCGGAATTCAATAACGAATAAAACAGTCGTCGGTCATTTGAAATTGAATTTTTAATTTTTAATAAAAAGTCGAGATATCTCCGATTCTGGAGTTGACAGCCCAAAGCCACAGTGGGGAAGCCCGTAATTTTTTTTTTTTTTTTTTTGCGTTTTTATATTTATCTGGGAATAAAATTTGATTAGAAATTTACCAGAATAAAATGTAATAAGGATTTAATCAAATTTTAGGAAAATCCTAATACAAAATTTTAACATTACAAATTAACAAATCCATTTAATTCAGAAGACATTGATGTTACATTAATTGTTGAAATTTAAAATTGATTTTAAACTAATATATTATAATAAATAGGCGTCTTGTTTGCTTTTAAAATAATATTTTTCAAAATAGTAATTTCAAACTCGTAAGTAAAATAATTGGAGAATAAAAGTGAACATTATTATAGTGAGAGATTTCTTTAACATACATGTCATTTTGCCACTTTTTTTGTTTAATCATTCGTATACCTTTGTAATACAGTCAATATTTCTCAATGAAATGGAAATAAACTGTCTATTATGTTATGAATTTTGCAAGTCCAATTTATGAACTTGGATGTAATCCAAAATCCAAATCGCAATATCGTGCGGGTCATGTTTCATTATTAGATAGTAGAACTTTGCATGTTGAATGCAACTGACAGATAAAACATAATTAAGGTCTTTACTTTTTTTTCATTAACTTTCTCTTAATCAGGTTATGGACGTACGATACTAATTAATTAAAGAGAGACAAAACATGAAGTTAGAATTATAAATTAAATATATAGTGATTATATCATCGAGAATATTTTCAAAAATGCATATCAATTTATTTTAATCATTTTATTTAATTTCGAATTAAACATTCTTTTGTAAGAAAATGTAAATATTATTTTGATTGCTTCATTTGTTACTTGTTAGTTTTTATTTTCTATGCTCATACTTCGGGAAGATCTTAAAATAAAAGTCTTCACTAACGTAAATCCAGTTCGTTCCACTTTTCTGACAAACAATTTTGACGTTAAATTCTTACGAGACCAGTAAAAATAATAAAAAATAGTTTTGAGACTATACATATAACTGAACTAATTGTATTAATAATATGAGCAATCCCTTATGATTGTGGATAAGAAATAAATATATTTTTTTTTAAATGAATAAACAAGTAAATGAACTACCTAAAATATTTAAAACGATTTTCTTATTTGAAGTTTTATTTATATTTTGACTCGATGAAAAGAATAGAATTTTTCTCATTCAAAAATAATTCGAAATAAAAACTAACTCATTTTTAACTATCTCATTTTAGTCAATTAAATCGTTTTGTAAAACAATTAATTATCTTCATTAAACAAAATACATCAATTGTAAATAAGTTTTGATTTTCGTTTATAATTTAGTGACAATGATTTTGTGAAAATGTATATATAACCATGGTGGTCATGGTTGGGCCACGATTTAACCATGCCAACCCTACATTGTATATAAATAAGTGATTAAATAAATGTGTGTGTGTGTGTGTGTGTGTGTGTGTGTGCGTACGTTTATTCATTTATTTATTTATTTATTTATTTATTTATTTATTTATTTATTTATTTATTTATTTATTTATTTATTTATTTATTTATTTATTTATTTATTTTTCGTGAAAAGAAAGATAAAAGTGATTATTATTGTTTTAATTTTAACTTATAACTAGATATTTCGATAAGTCGTGGTTGTTAAAATTATTTCTACGTATGATATTTTAAGTAGCAAGTGATTAATTAAATGTATATAAATATACTAAAAGTTTAAAAAGTTTGAATGAAATGAAGGATTCCAATATCTAGAATAGCATTGAGGGTTGAACATTCGAGGACTCTCTTATAAATATTTGGCAGACAGTCGTACATGAGTTTGGAAATGTAAAACGACATGAAATGATGATTTCTCATGCTAAAATATTCGAACCATATGCACGATATGTCGTATGTTGGCATTTAATTTATATCTATATCACGGCCACTTATACATGACATAAATTAGTCGCTTTTTAAAAAGATGAATATGCAAACTTTGTGACTTTTTGTTCACCGTTGGTGGTGAAAAATAGGCTAGACATAAAACTACTGTGGTATCAAGTGTGACATTAAAATGCAATTGCATGAATCAATGATAATTATTTAATGGATTTTTTATTCTATTATTTATTCATTTGTCATTTGTACCATGACAAGTATTTGTTTTTCATGCACAAATTCATGCAATCGGTGTACAGTGGAGATTGTGCAGATTTTTGGTTCAATATAAATTCAAATTCAAATACAATTCTATAAATACATCACTAAAAACATGATATTGAAATAATTAGTATTTAATTATTTATTTATTCGTTCATTTAATAATGTATCCGTTTATTTATCGTACGTGTTTATGTCATTCATTTGTTTGTTTGGCTATTGTACATTTATCTTTTCATGTATAATCTTGGGACGATTAATTGGAACAATAATAAATTCACCAGATAAATCATTTTGGTTTTAAAGTTTTTAGTTTAAGGCAATTGTATTTTTAATGATATTACATTATAATTATATTAATTATTTAATTCATTCATTATTCAATTGAAAAATTTACTTAAAAATAATGTAAATACATTATTACATTTCAATGTTGTAAGAAAAAAAATGTCGTAAATAAATATTTATTTTTTTAAAGCAAATATTTATTTGCTTAAATTACATGACTTTTGAATGACAATTAATTGTGAAATTATATATACTTCAATTATAAAATATAAATTTCTTTACTTAAATACTAGATACTATAATAATTACATTTATCAATGTCTTTAAGGTATTACATGATTAACAAATTGTTAATGGTAATTTTGTTATTTGTTGTTTATTATTATATTGATGTATTTTATCCATTCTATTTTACTCTATGCGCTGACATATAAAACAATCTCAATAGTTGTTTTTTTTTCTATTCCGTGTAATAGAATTATATATGGTATATATCTTTATTTATATTTATATTTATATTTATATTTATGTATATTATATAAAAATATATAAAACGAATTCTAAAGTGATTTAGTATAGACAATGGAAATGTGATTGCGACAATGTCTGACATGACTGACTTTTTCTACTGTACCCAACAATAATTTATCCTTTCGTATATATATTAAAATAGAGATATATTTATCAAATAACAAATACCCATTTTGGTAGCATCTAACTCTTGACTAACTTCGACGTCTTTCTGAGTCACCGAATTATTTGCGATTTATTCAAAGATAAAAATAACGACGTTGATTTGACAGGCACAACAGGAAACGGTTAGTATATATGCGGTATTTTCAATTTATGTGTCATTTTAAAAATTTATTTTTCGTATATATTATGTTTTTATATAGTAATCAATCATAAAATAGTTCCAGAATGAATTTTCGAAATTCCAAATATTAAATTCTTTTTAATTGTCAAACAAATGTTTTTGTTTTTTATATACGCACATTGTGCTCTTTACATTTCTACGATGAAATGAAAATGAATGTTAAATGAATACATTTTTTAAAATAAAAATTCATTCATTTTTAATAATCTGTTAATATTGCTCTCTTCTATAGAAATGAAACTGTATTTTGAGAGGGTAGATTTTTCTCTTCATTCATTTCATTCGCTGTTATAAAAAAGTGAAATGCACATTTTTAAGTGATATAGCGGTCTACTTTTTACTCAAGATACGGACTATTTCTGATTGGTCAATTTTTGTAAACCGACGACTGTTTTATTAGGTATGAAATGCCGCGTATTTTGAGTAGTCATTCATCATTTTCATCGATAAACTATGAAAGATACCATTTTTTCAATTTTAAATACATTATTTTGTTGAAAATTTTGGATATCTCGACTTTTAATCGGTCAATTTCAAAAAACCGACAACCTTTAGATTCATTATTTTTTTCCGCGTATTTTGAGCCATCAATGAAATTTTTTTAATAGTATAAATTGACAAAGTTATGCGTGTTTTAAGTGTATCGTGATAAGGTTTTCTAAACATTTACCACCGTTTTACTATACGGATTGTATATCTCGAAAAACTAATCAGATCTAAGTTGAGCCAACTTAAAACTATAGTCCACGCGCATTTTTTTAACATCTATTTTCGTTCGTGCGTAAATATACGCACGTACAAGATCACGGACAGAATTATTTTTTTACGTTTTTAGGTCCATTTTATGACGATGCGAAATATGGATATTAGATGAAAAAACATATTTTTGTTCGAACGAACAAATTCGAGACTTCGTACGAGTCGTAATAATAATAATAATAATAATAATAATAATAATAGTAATTGAAACAAAATAACATGTAATTAAAACGAATAATAATTTTATTACACGAAATAAAATGTAATTTATTTTTAAAATAAGAAAAATTTAGATTTGGAGAACTAGAAATGAGAAAGTCGTAGGCAAAAAATAGATACGTCACAAAATACGCCAAGCTTCTTACGATTTATACTTTTCTGAAATCACGAGAAGATTGAAAAAAATTAGGTGAAGCTAAAAACATGGTGATGGTCTATATTTACATTTGAATTTTATTGCGAAAGACGATAGTATGCCGGAGCCAAAGAGTTTGGAATTTCGCCTTGAATTTACGGCAAACGTTATTGAGTGAAAATTACTTTTCGATAATAATATTAATATAATTATAATAATAATCACATCAAATTCGTTAAGTACTAAGGAGGTTTCACGTATGTAATTGCATTTCTTTCTACATGTAATATATGTATATATACATAATATATACATAATATGTATATATTATATCCGGGTATAATAAAATAATAATAATAATAATAATAATAAAAAAAATTAAAAATAATAAAATTAATAATTAATAATTGAATAATTAATTATAATCAGATATAATTATATCTCATCCATTTTTTCCCGAGTATATATATATATATATATACGGTTATATATATTTATATTTTTATATATTATATATATGTATAATATATGTCACATTTGAGTAGATATATGGACTATGGAAGAAAATTTATTATATAATTTACGCACCCACGCACACACACATATATGTGTGTGTGTGTGTGTATATATATATTTCTACATCTGTGAAGTGTTGAACATAAAGTAAACTGTTCGAGACCTCTCAAGACTGCACAGAGAATATATTTTTACGTAATTCAAAAGCATTTGTTCTATAGCTGCATTCAATACCCTGTTGCAAGTAGTAATAAACAATTTCTATTTCGATTTGATTGTAAAAGTTCTTAAAAATCATTTATCTCCTCGACGATTTATTATCATAATAGAATATCAAATAGAAGATTTGATCTCCTCTTAAACGACTTGTATAAAAGGCAGTTCCATCCTAAAGAGCTCGAATCAAAGTATATAATTACGCCAATAAGTCTTCAATCAAGCAATAATCCAACTTAAATTTAATTTATTGATATTTAAAGAAAATTGGACTGCTGACGTATAGGAAATAGGAATAAACATTGAAATCAGTCAATCTGTAAACAAGTATATGCACCAGTATACTGATCGCTGATGTCTGAAAAAAAAACCAAATGATGTCTAGGGATGTACATTATCTTTTTAATTCATTAGTAAACTCAATTCTTTCTTATGGATCTGTGATTTGGTCGCCTTATTTTAATACAGACTGGGACATACTAGGCTCTGCCCAACATAAGATCATTAGATATCTCGCCTGGAAATCTGGGACACCAATGGATTTTAAAGATCATAATTATCTACCGAATTCATGAAACAATTTCATCAACGCATCACATATTTCCTCTTTATTTACAGAAAGGAATTTAGAATGTAGCTTGAGGAACCCTAGAACAATTCTTGAGGAATCCTCAACTACTTCTTTCCGATATTATTCTCCACTACCATGTTTCGTCGGCTTTGGAACACCATTCCTTCTTAATGTTCATCAATATCGTTTTCACAATTTCAAAACTTTTTTAAGGGGCGCATTTGATTTAAATTAAATATTATTAGAGCCACAGCTGAATGAACTATGTTATTTTTGTATCTAAATGTAAATTTTTTTATATTTAATATTTAATTGAGTTGAGTAATTCTTCGTGAAATCGATCAAGATTTGACATGACATTTCCGATTTTGTTGAAAATGTGGGAAAATGTAGTATTTGTATTTATTAAATATACATATGCATGTGGTAAAATGATTTCCCCATATATTGTAAATTTTCAAAATGGCGGTCACATGAAATTTGAACACGAAGAACAAAAAATTTTTTTTTTGAAAAATTATAGCTCTTCGGCATTTTTTTGGAATTGGATGAAATTTGGTACACTATATTAAAAAAGTCTGAACTTTTTGAAAAAAATATTTACAATAATAAATTATAATCAATTTAATAAATAAATAAATAAATAAATAAATAAATATATTATATTTATTTATATTATATATTATTTATTTATTAAATATTAAATTAATATTTAATATTTAATAAATAATTATTATTAATATTAATAATGTTAATAATTAATATTAATAAATAATGAATATTTAATATTAAATTAATTTATTAAATATTATATATAATATAATATTATATATAATATATATATAATATAATAAATAAATAAATAAATAATTATAATAAATATATAGAAAAAACCAATTTTTATTTTTCAAAACCATTTTTGACGACGGTGCACCTTTTTTAATTTCTTAAATGAACTTTTACTTAATAGCTAATTCCATACAAAATCTTTTGCGCTTTGTAAAATCGTGGTATCTTTAATAGTTTGCCGAAGTTATTTATTGCTATGAAGTTATTTATTACCAAATATTTATTTATATATCCACTTTTTAACTTACTATTGTAAGGGCTAATGTCCGTATATGTCGTAAAATAAAAATAAATAAATAAAAATAAAATACACCATACAAAAAAGGGTACTTTTTCAGTATGAAGAGAAAAAGTCATTTAAAAGCATGTGTTTGAATGATTGTTGAACAATGTACCGAAACAAAATGGCTATTTCGAAAGATAACATCAGCACGGACAACAGATAGCTGTTTCATATATACACACACAAACACATATGCGTCTGACCGAGTTCGACAAGCGAAACGCCGATTTCCTCGGGACTATATGCGATCGTTGAGCTTTTCGTTCGCGCAAGCTTTTGTGGCAGTATGGGATCGAGTGGGCGCGTACAGATTTAGCGACCTAAAGCAGGTCATCTTTATGGCACGTCACGCTTCCTCACGTCGTAGCCCGATAATCGCCAAAAAGCCGTCGAATCTTACTATCACGTCCTCGAAAGTCAAACTGAACGGGAAAATTGACTGATTTATTCGATAAAATAAAAAAAAAAAAATAAATAAAAAATAAAATAAAGCTCCTTTGAACTGATTATATCGAGATGCTTCTATTTTAAACAATGATAAAAGTATTAGTTTTCTACGATTACTTGGGTTTTTTTATAGATTCGAAAGATTACCGAAACGAATTAAGAAACCTTTTTGTTTTCCTTTCTAACGACTGAAAGCTTTTTGAATGAATGTTTTTTTTTATAATGTTTGAAAATACAATTGAAATACGTCATATTATTTTTAATTATTTAAGTAGTGAATTAATTTTCATATATACTTAAAAGTATTTAATAAGTATATGCTCGAAACAAAGAAAAGTACTCTTTATGAGCTCTTGAAGGCATCTTAAAAATGACTTCTTAAATACTGCGAGGGAAGAGCTCTTAAAGCGCTCTTTAACGAAACTTTATTGATAATCACAACCATGACCTCATTAAGAGTACTTTTTGTCCAAGATCATAATTAATACCCACATTGAGAGGTCTTTTTTAAACGTTATGAAAAAGTCTGTGAAATGACCTCTCGGAGAACTCTTTAAGAATTCATACGTGGTGTCTGGGCTGTAAGAAAAGCTAAATGATTCTAAAATTATCGTTAAGAATATTTATATAATCTTTCAATTAGCAAAAATCAAATCTTGTACAATGAGATCCGTTTAATTTCTAGGAACTGGTTAAGTATTCGACCCGCTTAGGCGAAGACTGCGACGACCTCCAGAAAGCCCTGGAGTTGATGCTGGGGATTCCCCACCGAGCAACCGACAATAAGTTCATCAGCAACATCGAAGGATATAAAGGAAATATACACAAACTAGGAAGATTACTCACCCACGTGAGTTAACGATCCACGTTTAAGTTGCGATGGTGTTTTGTGTTTAAAACCGTTGGACCAACCAAATTATAGTCGGCACAACCATTCAGATGGTTGACCCATTAATTTCTACGGTTGATACAATCGCAGTACGGTTGCGCAGTTAATACTTTATTTCCATACTCTCTAAATTTTATTGAGTGAAATTTCACTCTTAAACAGTGAAAATTTAGCTACACTCTTTGAATTTTTATTCTTTAGGAGTGATATTTCACACTTTTTGGAGTGAAATTTCACTCTACATTGGAGCGAGTCGGAGAATTTACACTCCAAACACAGTGAAATGTGACTCTTGAAGAATGAAAAATCACTCCTTTATAAGAGTAACTGAATTATCACTCTAGTGGAGTGAAATTTCACTCCAAGAAATTTAAAGAGTATCTCAGTCGCGGTAAACCGTTCGGCAAATAGATAAATAAGTAAACAAAACAAAAAAAGTTTACACTATGTTATAATTATTTGCTATTTTCGCCTTTTCATTACAGGAGTGGTTCACCGTTCTAGATAAGGAAGGAAGAAACAAAGAGCGATATTTATTCCTTTTCAAAGCACGAATCCTCGTTTGCAAAGTTAGACGGATTTCAGAAGACAGATCAGTGTTTGTCTTGAAGGATATTATTCGAGTAAGTAAATTGATGAATCTTTTGTTTATTTATTTTTTTTACATATACTCATTTTTTACATACAATTATTGAATGAATTCATATTTGAACGTAAATCACGTCGTTTATTTGTAACTATTTTGGGCATTACCCAATTAGAAGAGGTAAAAAGTTGAAGAGAATAAGTACGGAATGTACTCTTTAAGACTTCGTATGAAGTCGTCTTTGTTGACGTATATATATACACACGCTGTCGCATTTTTTTTCTCTCGACAAAACAAAATTATTGCAGCTAATTTCATTCACGTCATATTCTTTCACACGTGCATTCTACATATGTTGAAAAAAATCATTTAAGAATAGAATTTTACGATCGCATGAAGAAAAATGAAAATTTATCGTTGTAATTGTGTGCGTAAAGTTCGATTTTACCCACAACTTTTGATGCGTAAAGTGACATTTTTGTACACGGCATGCGTAAAGTAATATAGCGTCGCTTTACACATCGACGACTGTGAGTAAAATCTGATTTTACGTGTATACGCGTGATTACAAAAAATGTCGTTCGACACGCGTGTATCTGTACTGTTTGGTGTATAAAAACAACTTATTGTCGCACTCGAAAACAACTATTTTCCCCACCTGATAAAAGTGACGAACTAAAATGAACTCCAATATTGAAAAGAAAAAGCCACCCAAAAACTAATAAAAATTACAAATCCAGCTACCGGAAGTAGAGGTGAAGGACCACCCGGATAATCTGCGTAGCTTCGAACTGCATCAACCGGGTGCTGCCGGCTATCCCATTACGTTGGTGGCGCACAAGGACCCGGTGAAATCCGCCTGGTTGGGTGAAATTCGGCAATACGCCAGCGACCTCGTGGCGCTTGCCGAACACGCTGCCGACGACTTGCAATTGACCGAGGAGCCGGAAATACCCGAAGAGCCGAAAGCTCCGAAACCGGAAGCGCGAAAGCCCTCGCTTACGAAAGCGGAAGTTGCGAAACACCCGGAGAAGAGGAAGGAGGACACGACCCCCGCTGAAGATACGGAAGCTAAAAAAGTCAAGGTCGAAGAGGCATCAGCGGACATGTCGCGACGCTACTCATCCAGCCGTTATAGCGCCTCTTCGAGGATGGTCGAAGGTAAGGGATTTGATTCTCTTATCAATCATTTTTTCCATATAATCAAGGTTTGACACGATGAATATACAATTATCAAGTATCCAAGTATGACAATCAAACACGATCACTTATTTGAAAGTCTCGAATTCAAGTGTACTTTCAACCTAGTTTACGTTACATTTAAGTAATTAATAGCAAGGGAAGCTATTTATACATCTTGGCCAGAGAGTATAGATACGTACTCGGGCGATATATTAAGTCTACAAATAGAAAGTATATGATTTAAATACTAGGTTGAACTAATTTAGCCATTCGCGTTTTCACGAGAATGTCTGAATTCTTGAAGCTTTCGTGCTAATCCTGGGTAAAAATGTTGTTTAATGTCACGCTTAAGTCACGCTTTAAGAGTTGTGAGCTAGTAGTACCACTTAAGCGTTATTTAAGTATGAATCTGGACATTTGCATGGATTTTAACCGAGGAGGTGAAGAAATAGTAGTCATTACTGAGATAGTTTTCTTGTTAATGGAATTGTCGACTAGTCATTTTGTTTTAATCATGTTTGCTACACTGATAGATATATATATCATATCTAGATACACATTCTACACGTATAGATATTATAGGTAACTAAGAGACATAGTTGAATGTATAGAGATGAAACTGGAATACCAGCAATAAAAGTTACGAGTATTTTTGTACATATTATACAATTTGTGTACATATTTTATACATTATGTACATTTTATACATTTTATACACTTTGTACATTTAATAAATTCCCTAAATTTCCTGCATTTTTCAAATTTTCTACATTCTATAAATTACGTACAATTCTTTTCATTTTCTACATTCTATTCATTTTGTACATATCATCTAGTTACACATTTCGAATTAATTCTATAAATATCAAAAAATGTATCCATTTTATAGATTTTATAAATTCTAACATTTCATACATTTTATTTATTTTCTGCATTCTATAAATTCTGTATACATTCTTTTCATATTATTCGTTTTGCGCACATTTTATACATTTTATTTATTGTTTGTATTCTATAAATTCTGTCCATTTTATTCCTTTTACACCTTTTGTACATTTTCTACATATTGTTAATTTCATACGTTTTATACATTTTATATATTTATTAGATTTGTTACATTTTTTACATTTCCCACATTGTAAACATTTTCAACATTTTATGAATTCCGTACCTTTTGTTAATTTTATACGTTTTATACATTCTATACATTTTATATATTTTCCACGTTCTGAATTTCCAACATTGTATATATTTTCTAAATTCCCTACATTGCATACATTTTTTCCATTTTATACATTTTTACATTTCGTTAGTTCCAGTCGTTTTGTTTACTTTAAACATTCTATTTATTTTATTAATTTTATTAATATTCTTTTGTTAATTTTGTACATTTTATGCATTTTATACATTTTATACATTTTATACATTTTATACATTTTATACATTTTATACATTTTATACATTTTATACATTTTATACATTTTATACATTTTATA